>SMMQ01002887.1:64826-81240 GCA_008271595.1 [Pythium] brassicae (nom. inval.) | reverse complement strand
GGGCCCCGGGTCCCCCCCCCCCCCTGTGGAACAGTATCTCTTTCCTCGGAATAGCTCAGTGCCGAGATCTTCTGCGTCGGGGCCAGCCACGCACAAACAGGAATAGCCGCCGCGTTGCCCAGCTCACTCGCTCGACTTCTCCACGTCGTGCCGGTGCTCTCTCGCGAGTGGCACGGTGGCGGTGCATCCGCCCAGGGACATCCTGATGGAGCAGGTCATCGAGAGAGTCACGCGAGGGTGAGATGACTATTCCTAGGCATGGCAGAATGAACTATTCCTGGTGTCGTTCTCTGTGGCTTCTTGCAATAGCCCTCCGCGCTCGATCTCTCTCATGCGCTGCGGCCTTACCTGCGTGCCTCCTGCGCTTCAACCCCATGCGCTTGACTCGCATTTGGTAAACCGCGTGCACGCTCGCCCAGCGTCGTCTCTCGCGTCGGGAGAAGCATGGAGCTCTACGGCAGCGACAGGTCGCCTTCGTCCACATCAAGCGATGCGTGCAACAGCAGCAGCAGCAGCACCATCACAAGCAGCGCGAACAGCAATAGTGCAAACTTGAGCGTCGGGCACGGCCGCAGTAGCAGTCTCCGAGACCTCGATGAGCTGCTCATGGGCGGGAACGACCTCGACGCGCTCCCGTTCGAGTTCGGCTGCGACTTTAGCGCAGCGTTCGAAGACAAGTACCTCGCGCCACCTCTAAGCACCTCCTCCACCTCCAGACTCGCAACCATGGGAGCTGAGTCTGGCTTTGACATCCTTCCACCGCTGTCCGCGTCGCTTCTGTCCCCGCCGACGAACTTCTACCTCAACTCGCCACCATCGCGCTTCATCCATGCTGACCAGGACCGAATCAGGACGGGGAGCTGCTCCAGAGCCAGCAGCACTGGCGCCAGCATGAGCGTGATCTCGTTCGATCGGCGAAGTGATGCCGTTGTTCCGCGCGCCAGCTCCGCTGCAAGTCACTCGGCACTCGCCGAGTCGCTCTTGTCGTCGTCGTCCTCGAGATGTGCTAGCAGGAGTGACCTGGGCTTCGCTGCTTCGCCGTTGTCGACACCTGATGGCTCCGAGTGCGACGACCCGCCCGCCGCTCGCGGCTCCAAGTCGACGCACATCGGGCGGTGGACCAAGAAGGAGCACGAGCTCTTCCTCGAGGGGCTCAAGCTCTACGGCAAGTCGTGGAAGAAGATCTCGAGCCTCGTGGTCACGCGCACACTCGTGCAAATCCGCACGCACGCACAAAAGTACCTCCAGAAGCAGGCCAAGAACGCGCAGAAGGCTGCGGCAGCCGCTGCAGCAGGTGGCGATGGAGCCCCGTTGTTCTCCGCGTCGAGCAAGGCGTCCCGCCACCACTCCCAGAGACTCGAGCAGAGCTTCGGAGACCACCTCGATGCGTGGAAAGGAGCGCCGATCAGCTTCCCTGACCTGCTCTCCGCCCATGCAGCCGCGTCCTCCGCCTTTGCACGCACAACTGCGTCCTCGCCGTACACTTTGGCAGCGATCGCCAAGCGGGACGGCATGTGCAAGCTCGACCAGCTCCTGCAGGACGAGCCCTCGCAGTACGCGGCAGCCATGGACGGGTACTACCAGAGCCCGTTGGGAACCGACGACGCGATCCTGCAGCAGCCCCTGTACGCGTCGTGGCCGAGGAGCGAGTCCCACGACGGAGGCGTCCAGACTTCGTCGACGTTGCTCCCGTCCGCCTCGATGCTGTCGCTGCCATCCAAGCGCCGGCGCCTTGACCCGCTTCAGCACCTTGTGAACCCGATGGACGCCATGTCGTCGAGTGCCGCCGCCGAGAGCGCACCCCACCCCCACGCCGGCGTGTTTGGGCTCGGAGCGCACCAGCTCTCGGGACCGAGCAGCAGCAGCAGCACCGGTCTCTTCAACGGAATGGACTTTGCTCCCCACCTCCACGCGTACGCTTCGCCGTCGACGCAGTTTGCTGGCGGCACCGAATACGGCAGCTCCGCCAGCTCTAGCAGCAGCACGGATAGCAACACCTACAGCAGTTGGCAGCTCCCGTAGCTCTCGACTCGCGTCTCCGCGTTCCAATAACTCTATCCAGTACCCCCGACCTCCCCTCCCTCCCCCTCCCTCTCGCTCTGTCCGCTCAACCACTCGCTACTCTGGCGTTGCTGAGGCGGTGCCGGTGCTGGGGAGCGCCGCCCCGCCGCCGCCGCGCTTGGCTTCTTTCAGAAACTGCTGCAGCGCATTCAGACGATCGTCGATGTCGCTGAACGAGTCGGCGGTGGTGTCCGCGAGGAGCGCCGCCGACGAGCGCGCAGGCTTCATCGGAGCGCCAGTGCGCGGCAGAGGCTGCGTTCGTTTCCTCGCAGCGCCGGCAGTCGAGCGCTGTGTGGACACTGTTGGCGGCGGCGGCGGTGGCGGTGCCGCTGTCGCTCGCTCGCGCGGACCCGTACGAGGATGCGGGGGCGGCATCGGAGGACGCGAACCTGCGCCTGTTCCCGGGCGAGCGGAGCCTGGAGACGGCGACCGCGTGCGGGTATCTGCTGGCTTTCGAGTCCCATTCGAACGCGGAAGCGGCGCCCGGGATCGTGGCGACGGCGGGTACTGCGAGTCGAGCTCCGGCACTCGCTTCGGCGACGACAAGCGATCCGCAACCGCCCGCTGGTGCTCGGCCGAGAGCCGAGTCCTCGCTCTCCCTCTCCCTCGGCGAGCCGATCGGTTCGAGTCGCTCGACGCTGCGGACGAGTACCCGCCGGCGGAGCTGTCCGACGTGTAGCCGCCCGTGTGCGAGTCGCGCCGCGCCGTGCGGCCATTGCTGTGCGGGGACGGCGAGCGGCCCGAGCGGAGCTTGCGCTGCTTCTCCTGCTGGTACGCGGTCGGATCGAAGCGTCGGAACGGACGCTGCGGCGGCCGCCGCGCCAGCTCCCGGTCGCCGTCGGTCGTGTGGCCGTCGTCTTCGTCGTCGAAGCCAGCGTAGTGCTGCTGCAGTGGGTGCTTGTAGCGGATCGGCACAGCGCTTCGCTGCCGCGGTGCGAGCGCAGACCGCGTGGAACCTGCCGCTACTGCTGCTGCGGCCGCCGACGTGCGCTGTTGAGGCGGCCGACTGACACCCGAGCGTGCTGCGGCTCGGGTTGGCGCGGGAGTGGCGGCCGCGTGGCTCGTCCCGGCTTTCGCTCTCGCGATCGCGAGCTGGCGCATCAGCTCCCGGTTCTTCCGCTGCGTCGCCTCGTACTGCACCTTCATGAGCTCAAGCTGCGAGAGCGTCTCCTCAACGACGCTGCTGCTGTCGCCCTGAGAAATACGCCGCGCAGAACATAGAGAGAGAGAGACAGGCGTTAATGAGTTCAGACAGTTCGAGAGACCCACGAAAGCTGTGTCGAGTGCCTGTGCTCTCTTTCCCTCTCACCAGCTTCCGCCGCGACTCGCTCCGCTCCTGCTCGAGCTGTGGCTGGAAACTCCAGACCGCGTGGTCGGTGCCATGTGCGGGGAGTTGACTGCCACTGGTCAGCGCGTCGTTTGCTTGTCGGAGCTGCCTAAAGACCCTCGCGCCACACGTTCCATAAAACGACGAACGTGAAGAAGCCTCAAGCGCAATCAGCCCCGTTCGCACCGCCACACACAAGACGCACCGGATCTCGGCGTTCAGCTCCGCGACCTCCGAGGACGCCTCGTGCCGAAACTGCTGGTAGAGGGCGATGAGCTCCTTGTTCTCCTTGAGCGTCGCCTGTCGAATGTTCGCGCACACGCACCCGCGTGAGTCCTACGCGCTACGAGCGTGTCCGCTGGCAGCGACTTGCCTTGAGCTCCCGCCGCAAGTCGATCGGAGACTCGGCAGCGAGGGCCTGCGTATTGCTCTCGTCTCTGTTCTCACTTGACACGTCGCCGAGCCGCTGCGTGAGCGTGTTCTTCAGGCACCGGTTCTCTTCCCGGAGCGCTTCCAGGTCGTCGTGCACTCTCGCGTCGCCTCTCGCCGCCGCAAGCTCCTAGCGCGTTCAGCGTGCGTACACAGTGGGCTCAGGCAGCGCAGGAGGCGCGTGGAGTAGGACGCAGCGCACTGTGTCGGTACCTGCCGCAGTCGCCGCACGGTGCGCTGCAGATGCTCGACTGTCGGTGCCTGCACGAGGTTCAGCGGCAGTGGGTAGTGCACGCGGTCGAACTCCACCGCGTACGTGAGGATAAGGTAGCGCTTGCTGACTGCAGCCGCGGACGCCGTCGCGCTCGGGAAACTGCAGCGCCAGCGCACCGCTGTGAGCTCACCAGTAAGCTGCTAGAACGTGACCAGAGCGCTCCGTACCCGTCGAACGGCGCGGCGTCGGCGGCAGACTTGGACTGCGAGGACCCGCTCTTCCCCATTTTGCGCTTGCGGTAGAGCTCCTGCATGCAGCACGTACGCTTTGTGTTAGCGAACTGCAGCACCCAGTACAGCTGGCGTTCGCACTCTCTGCGTGCGCACACCAGGTCGCTGGTCGTGAGCAGATCGACGAACACGGCGTCGCTGCGGCGCTCGACCGCCGACAGCAGCATATCGACGAACACCGGGAAGCGCTTGAAGTTCCCAGTCTTGCGCGTCAGCTCCTCTACATCTGCGCCCCCGGCGGTACACATAGCATCAGCGAGCTGCACTGCGCACTCACTCAGGACGCTCCGCAGCACCATTCGTTGAGTACAAGACAGAGCATCATCACCCACAAGCGCTCGGGAAGCTGCCGGCCCAGCACGTCCACTCATGCGTCGGGGCAAGCGACGCGTCATCCGCCTCCACCTGCACGTGCAGCTGCTGCTGCGCGACACTCACAGTCGCGATGAAGGCGGCGCCGTGGAACTCGAGGCGACGCGCGACCTCGAGGTCGTCCATTAGCGATGAAATGGGGAATGAGGCGCTTGGTGGGACTGTCCCGAAGAACGACAGGATTTTCGGGACACAGTGATCTTGAAAAGTCATTGAATTTTGACGGTTCACCTTCATGCAAGTCGACCTACAGTGCGAACTAGGCCATCGTACTGTAGTTCATGCGTGTTCCTCAGGCGGCCGTTGAGTCTCAAGAACCACGATCAACGAGTTGCAGTCGGTTGAGGCGCGGGTGGACGATAGCTGGACTCTGCTGTCTGGATAGCGGTCGAACAGCCACATGAACATGTCAAAGTAGCCTAGTGCTGGCAGCGTGTCGGGCAGCTGACTCCGAGCATCCCTCCCTGCAATATTCGTGCAGGAAGAGCAGTGTGTCGAAGTCTCCAGACTTGGCAGCGGAGTCCATCACGTCCGTGCTGCAGCCTTCGTGGCGATGAAAGTGCAGAAAATGCACCACCTCCAGCGTCGCCGGTTTGCCCATCGCCTGCTCCGAACAGCCTTCGGTTTGGTCTCAAGCAGCCACTTGACCAGTTCGATGTCTCCGCGCCGCGCAGTGGTGTCCATTGCCCTTCAAGTGCATCTTCGAAGCGGTTGGCATGAAGCCATTGCACGACATCGAAGTGTCCGTCGAGAGCAGCGTCGTCGATCGCTACTGAGGTGCATCCTTAGTGCGATTCTCGTGGAGTCACTTGAAGGAGCACAGAGATTCGCTGTAGACTGCTCGGTTCAGTGTCGACGCTGTCGTGGTCTAAAGCCAGAGCTTGATAAGTGGCGTCTTCTCTTTCGCGTTCACCTGACGCCAAACGCCTGTACGGCGCAGCTCGCCGCGCTTTAGCCACATGTGTGCGTGTGATGGAGAGCTGTGGGCTCCTTGCACCCCACGTCGCGGCACGCTCGTGTGAGACTGCTGATATCGATTTTCTGAGATCGGATCGTGCTCGCATGAGTTGTTGCTGCGACGGTCGCCTTCAAACGCATTGTTTGCTCGTTTGAGACGCTCAATGAAGCGTCGCCCAGTTCAGTTCCTCCTCTCAAACGCACGTCAAAGATGAGCGCTGCTGACTTGCACTTTCCTGAAGCGGGCGACGTGCTGTTCCTCATCGCTCGCTACCTTCGAGCGTGCGGACTCTCAGCAAGTGCCATGGCGCTTCTGAACGAGAGCGCGATCGACATGGCGTGGCTCTGTGGTCCGGCGCCGGAGCTCCGGCTGCTGCGTGACTGGGTCTTTGCTGGTGAACTGGAGCGCGTCCGATCGCTGCTGGAGCCACTCGCGGTCGGGTTGTCTCCACCAGAGCAGTGCGCGGTCGCAGCGATCATGGGCAAGCAACAGCTGCTCGAGCGCATTCTGGTGAACGCCGACGAGAATCGCTTGGGGAGTCATCGGATACTTCTCGACGAGCTACACGCCAAGCGATACGAGCTCCAGTTGGACGAATGCGAGCTTGCGTGGTGCCTCGAGGCTCTGGGTGATCGGCCGGGTCTCACCTCCGCGCGCCAGAGCGATCAACGTAAGGAAGGGAGGCGCTGGGACGTGAAGGAAGCGCGAATGCAGTGCTTTGAGCGTCTCGTGCCGTTCTTCCGCGGCAACATCGGCTCTGACGATTACGAGTACAAGTACGTGTCCATGCCGTCAACGCAGCTGCTTTGCTTGCTTCAAGACGCCGTTGCGTTCCATCGTGCGCGAGCGACTCGCGAAGGCGCTGTGGAGCTCGACTGCATCTCAATACGTATCCAAAAGCATTTGCTCAAAGGTGTGGAGCAGCTCCAGGGAGTCGGCTTGGAGAACGTGAAGGAGCACTTGTTGTTCCTCGGCGAGTCTCGGTGCTCGCAGCCAGTGAGCGAGCTGTCGTTGGACAAGCGCGAGAAGCTCCTGGTGTCCCGATCGGTGGACTGGTCGCTGATCACGCGAAATGCCGGAGCTGGTACCGCCAGGCAAGAGCACCGCACCAACGGACTGGCGCTGAGTTCCGTCTTCCCCAGCTCTCACGCTCACTCTAGGCGAAGAACTTCATTGGCGATGCCCCTAAACTCCAGCCAGCCGCTGACAATCGTGTCGATAGAGAGCACCTCGAGTCCGTCGAGCGATGGTCTGAACGAAGTCGCCCTGGAAATTGACACCCATCCTGTCTCGGACGCACCACCAGCTTCAGCGTGGATGCCTCCTCTGCCGCTTGAAGCGAAGGTCGTCGGCATTCAACGGAGCCAGTCGAGCGTGCCCACGTCAGCAGTTGCGCAAAGTTTCGTGAGCGACTCGCAACACTCGATGTGCGTCGATGACGAGGACGATGATGACGAGCGCATTCGAACGCGACTGCCAGCGACCGGATCACCCATGTCCCGATACCTGAACGAGCGAGAAGAGAGCAGCGACGACAAAGACGGAGCCGACAGCGGCGAGGATGGCGGCAACGATTCCGACGGTGATACAAACGAAGCTGTCAACATGAGTGCCACCGGCGGCGCTGAGGATAGCGAAGCTGTCGATCTTGATCAGGACGACGAGAATCAACCAGCGGGTGCACCTGTTGACAGCGCTGACCATCTTGCAACTGCCGCGGACGATGCTGTTGGCGGCAAGGAGGAGCCCGAGCAGCACAGCCGACCTGAGCGGTACGACCACCTCACGACCGACCACATTGTCCAAGCGAGCGTCGTGGCGGAAGCGAAGGAGGCGCACGCTGTGCGCGCGATCGCCATGAATACGAGTGGATCGCAGCTTGCGATCGGCACGAACGCGCGTGCCCTGCGGGTGTTTGGCTTGAACGCGCCGCTCGCAGTCGCTGTGACTGGACGTATGGGTCCCGCTCACCACGCTTTCTTGCCGCTGCTGCCAGTGCTGACCGAGCGACACAAGCACCACCCGACAGCGATCTACTGCGTCGCGTTCAACAACGTGACTGTGCCGCCACCTGGAGCCTCAATGACTGGTGAGAGCGCCGGAGTGATCGCGTCGGGAGACGCTGACTCGTGCGTCAAGGTGCTTTCGTTGGCCACGAACAAGGAACAGACACTGCGCAGCCATCCTGGAAAGACCCGAGCGCTGCACTTCGCAGCCGACCACCTCCTGTGGGCGTCGTGCTCTGGCGACCGGCGCATTTGCTGCTGGGACCTCGAGCACTCGCCAGCGACTGCGAGCCTGGTCCTTGATGGCCACGTCGGCGAGATCCAAGCCCTGGCGTTCCCGCCGACAGCGAGTGGGTCTCCAGCGACGACTCTGCTGAGCGCAGCGCTGGACAAGACCGTCCGCCTCTGGGACACACGAAGCGGCAAGTGCGAGCGCATCGTGGCGCGCACCGCGCAACCTGCGTTCTCCATGCAGTTCGATCCGAGCGACAGTCGGTTCTTCGCGTCCGGACACCAGGACGGCAGTGTGAGCGTGTGGGACCTCCGCGGCAACAACCGCGCGCTCGACACGCTCGGCCACCACCAAGACGAGTGCCGTGCAGTGTCGTGGTCGCCTGACGGCGCGTGGCTCCTCAGCGGCTCGTTCGACGGCACAATCTGCGTGATGCAAGTCGACCGGCGCTCCAAGCGTCTCTCGCCGCTCGCGTCCTACCACCAGCACCAGGACAAGGTCCTCCAGGCTCACTGGCACCCCATGCGGCCCGCGATCGTCACGACTGGCGCCGACAAACTCGTCAAGCTATGGGCGTTCGCGTGATGCGTCTGCAGCCCTTCGGGCGTGCGTGCGGGGTCTGTCCCTGTGACCGTCGTGTACAGTGAGTAAGTAGTAAGACGGACGAACGGACAGATTCCCGTCCCCCCCTGCCTCCTCAGTCTCTAGTCGTGTGCCGGTGCTCAGCAGACACACTACACAGCTCTCTCTCTCTTTCTCTCTCTCTCTCTCTCTTAGTCTCTCCGTCTCGTTGTCTCTCGCGCGCGCTTACTTGGACGAGCCGGGGCTCTTGGAGCGCTGCTTGCTGCTGCTGCTCTTCTTCTTCTTGCCCTGAGACGCCGCAAAGCCCTTGGGGTCGCACTCGGGGCAGAGCCACGTGTCCGGGTGCCGGCCGTCCGAGAAGCCGACGCACTCGAGGTGGTACCACTGCGACGGGTTCGGGCACTTCTTGCCGTCGCACGCGATCATGTTGCCATAGCTCGGCAGGTTGCAGATGCAGTAGAGCTCGTTGTCCTCGCCGTTGTCCTTCTTCTTCTCCTTCGCGCCCACGCGCTTGTGCGTCGCGCTCTTGTGCGTCGGCGCCGCCGCGGCCGCCGCCCCCGAGGACGAGGCCGACGCGGCAGCTGCGGCCGCCGCCTTGCGCTCCTCGAACGCGCCGTTCTCTCGCGCGCTGCCGCCTGCTGCTGCTGAGCCGCTGTGGGAGCCGCCTGCCGCGCCCGCGCTGCTGCTGGCGGCCCCAGCGACCCCGGAGGCTCCGGTGGCGGCTGAGCCCTCGCGCTGGCGCTTGCGGCTGTTGCTCTTCTTGCGCTTCTTCTCGCTGTTCTTGCGCTCCTTGTCGGCCAGCGAGCGCTTGTTCGCGTTCCGCTCGCCGTTGCGGATCCGCTGGATGAACGACACGATCGAGTCGTCCTCCTCGACCTCGAGCGTGCCGTCAAAGTGGCGCGCCACGAGCGCCGCGACCTCGCTCTTCCCGAGTTCCTCGCGCACCGAGAGGTTGTAGAACTGCGCGTAGCGCTTGAGCGCCTCCATCTGCGCAGTGCGTGTGTGAGTGGAGTGAGAACGAGAGAGGGGTGGGGTGGGGGGGAGCAAGAGCAGGCAGCGCAAGCCAACGCACCCCGAGGCTCGTAAAGTCCACCATGAGGCGCGGCGGGTACGCCACCTTCTTCATGCGGTGGCTTAGCTGGTCCGCGCGTCTCGGGTCATCATACTCTGCACCACCACGCGAGGGAGACGAGAGCGCCAATCGCCAGCGTCAGCACCCCCCACGCCATCACCCCCAACCAATCGCTTTCCCCACCCACACGAGCGCTGACGCACCGTCGTCAAGGACGTCGTACATGTCGTCGCGCTCGTCCTGTTCCCACCACACACACACTCACGCGTCAGTTGTCGCTGATCGCTCCGGCTCCCAGCCGCACAGTCGCCCACACAATAATCCCAGCCACTCGCAGTCGCCCACACGCACCATCGTTCACTGTCACACGCTTCAGCACACGCTGTGACAGCAGCGAGTGAGTGGTGGTCGCGCTCGTGCGCGTCGCTCCCGAGGGCTCTGAGGGCGGCTACGCGTCTACTGGCGGCGCTTTTGTCCTCCACCGAGCGACAGACGAGGCGGCGGCGAGCGGGGAAGGAGGCGGAAGAACACGCGAGCGGCAGAGGTGCTGGCGCAAGTCGGCAGGGGGCGAACGAGCGCGCGAGCGAACGAGCGAACGAGCGAGCGAGTGGGGCGGGCGGCTGAGGGCTCGAGGCGTTTTCGGCGACTGAAGCGCTCGGCGAGTCGACTGGCTGCACCGCACTGGCATACTCGCTGATCACATGAAAGAGGATTGTACCGATGCCTCGAGTCGGTGATGATCAGATTATAAAGGATTGTACCGTGAACACTGGTACAGGATGTTGAAGTTGGATCCTGGTCCACCCGCACAGCAGGTCACTCGAGCTTCTGCGTCCTGGAGCTGCGCGAGAGAGATTCGCTTGTGGTCGGTCGCGCTCGCATGGACCCAGCACTGCAGCAAGTGCGATGCTGGCGCTCGGTGGCTTATCAGGTCCGTTTCCTCTTCACCAACGTGCTGTGAACGGGGGGAGGGGACACTGTTTAGCCGAGGCTGACGGAGCCGGGTGTGTGTATCTCACGCTCCCTCTTGTGAAATCCACAAGTCTATGTCCCCGATCGCCCCGTCACCCGATTTCACAGGCTTGAGCGAATGCGCGGCAAGCGAGTGCAGCAGCTTCCAGCAGGTAGCGAGTCACGACTCACACCCCGCGGCGAGATCCTGGCAACGTGGACACTCGCAGGCGATTCCTGACGCGAGTGGCGCCGTCGATCTCTGGAGCCACGAGCGCAAGCGACAAGCAACGTACCGAGTGCTGTTTGGTCGCCCGCTGCTGGCGGCCAGGGGTGCGCGAGAAGCGGAGGCTGCAGCGCCGTGCGCGTGGATCGCGGGGGTGTGGACGGCGTCACCAGCTCGATCGGCCGCGAAAGCGTCCAAGGAAGCAGCGTCGCGGTTCATGCAGCACGAAACGAAGCGGCGGAGCGAAGCGTTGGCCGCGTGCAGCACCTCTTCGAAGCGAGTTCGGACCTCGCGTGAAGCGCACACGAGTTGGTATCCTGTGAGCGCACCGGAGGTCGACCGCGATGTCGTCCAGGTGAAGACAGAGGAGGTCAAGCGGAGCCTCGTTGATCGCATCCTCTTCGACGACTGCGGCTGTTTCGACGACTGTGAACTATCAACGGCTCCGGCTGCGGACGGAGAGCGCGCACAGCCCTCGCTGTGCGTGCTGGGCTTCAAGCTGGAAGACCATGGGAGCTCGCCAGGTGACGACACCATCGGTGCTCGCACCCTCGCAGCCTCCTCTCTTGGCGCTTCGCCGCGCCATGACGCCTGGGCTGCTGCTGCAACTGGCGCGTGCTCTCGTGCTCAAGAACCGACGAATAGCGGCGTCACAAGCAGAGAGGACGAGCCGTCAGCGGCACTCGTTGACGACCTCTTCGAGATCCCAGCCGTGGACCTGGAACTCCTCAAGTGTGTGGATGAGCTCGCGCGCGAAGAGCCTTCGCTGGAGGGTTCCAGTCCGTTCGACGCGACGTTCCTGGACGATCTTTTGAGCGACGCATCAGGCGCTGAAGAGCAGTGAAGAACGAGTGACCTTGAGCCGCTCGTTACTCATGACGCAACGTCTCGTGTCCAGTGTGGCACGTGAGAGCCTGTGAGCGAGCATTTGAAAATGGATCTACCTTATAAAAAAAGTGCGCAGGTGTGCCGTGTTTCAGCTGCTGACAAACACGATCTCAGGCTGCTTGTGCTGCTGCTGCTGTGCCAGCATGTCCTCTTCCTCCTCGTCGTCGTCATCGTCCGCGCCGTTTCCCACCTTGCCTCGCCCGCGCTCCAGGTCGTGCTTGGACCCGTCGCCGCCCCCGAGCAAGCTGTCGCGGTCGGCTTGGTACGGCGACACGCTCTGCGCGGAGCTCGCGCTGAACCAGCCGCCGCGCCCCTGCAGCTGGCGCTGCTGGAAGCCGTTGAGCATGACGCCGACGACCAGGAACTCCCACACGAGCGCGAGCAGCAGGTCGAAGAGGAAGAGGAAGAAGAGCGACGTGCAGAAGCTCTTGGGCAGCGCCAGCACGCCGAAGCTCGTGTCCACGCCGACAGTCTGCGACGTCTGCTCGCTCCGGTAGCTGAAGAGCTGCACCTGGAGGATGACGAAGAGCAGCGCGAGGTAGCCCACGAGCGGCTTGTTCGAGTAGAGCGGCTTGCGGAAGAGGTCGTTGATGTTGAACGCGACCGCGACGATCCAGTACTGGAGGTGGCCGAAGAGCCAGATCACGCTGTTCTCGTACGAGTGCTGCGTGAGGTCCTCGGGCTCGCCCGGCGAGAACGCGTAGCACGGCGGCTCGATCGCCGAGCTGTTGTGTGGGTGCAGCTTCGTGAGCTCGCGCGCGCGCTCGGCCGCGCAGTACCACGACTTGGCGCGCGCGGCCGAGATTGCGATGCCGAGGCACACGAAGAGGAACATGAGCTGCCCAGCGAGCGAGACGAGGATCGTCGGTGCAAAGAGCGACTTAGCCGGAAAGTCCTTCGTAAGTTGCTCGTTCGCAACCGTGCGCACCATGAGCACTGAGAGCCCAAAGACGACGACGAGGTCGTCAAAGAGGAACTGGTTGTTGCTCATCTGGGACGCGAAGTCATTCATGAGCGACGACATCGTGAGCTGGATGATCGAGTAGAGCACCATGAACTTGAACGCGACGAACGACGTGCTGAGCGCGCACCGGCCCTCGCGTAGCAGCGCGAGCACGTCCGTGAGGCTCTTCTGGCGGCTCGTGAACGGCGCCACGATCGACGCGTCCGCGTCCGAGAGCGCGATGCCCACGTGCGCGGCCTTGAGCGCGCCGCAGTCGTTCGTGCCGTCGCCGACCATGCCGACGCACTTGCCGCGCTGGATGAGCGTCTCGACAACCCACGTCTTCTGGTGCGGCCGGATGCGCGCAAAGATCTTGGCGTGCAGCACGATCTGCTCCACGAACAGGCTGCTCTGCGACTCCCGGAGCGCGTCGAGCGCCGCGCCTGTGAGCGCAAACTCGTTGCTGTCTGCGAGCGCGAGGAAGCTCTTGTTGTCGAGCGGCGCCCACTCCGGGGCCGCGCGAGACGCGAGCTCGTCCACGTCCGCGAACACGACGCCGCCGTTGCGCTCGACGACGTCGAGCAGCAGCACGGTCGCCTGGAGCTCCATGTTGACCTTGCGCGCGACGTGGATCGCCGTGAACGCGCTGTCGCCCGTGAGGATGCGGACGTCGAGCTTGGCGTCCTCGAGTGCGCCGACGACGTACGGCGACTCGGACTTGATCTTGTTGAGGAAGAGCACGAAGCCGAGGAAGGTGAGGCGACACTCCATCGCCTCGCGTGCCGGCACGTCCGCGGTCACCGGGTACGTCTTGGACGCGAGCGCCACGACGTAGTAGCCCTGGTACGCGTACGCGCGCACCTTCTCCACATAGTTGGGCGGCACGGTCGCGCGGTTGCAGACCGCGAGCATGGCCTCCGGCGAGCCCTTGGCGTACACGACGCGCTGGCCGGTCTCAAAGTCCTCGATGAGCACCGACGAGCGCTGGAGCGACGCGTCGAAGAGGAAGCGCTTGACGATGCCGAACGTCTTGCCGATCGGCGACGAGATGAGCACCGAGAACGGCGCGTTCGGCGTGCTCTTCTTGTGCACGTTCATCTCGATCGAGTAGCCCGTGGCGCGGAACATGTCGCGCTCGAGCGCGTAGCCCGTGATCGCGCCGCCGCGCTCGTTGAGCCCATGACACGTCGCGAGCCCGACGATGGACGTGGTCGAGAGCACGTCGACCTCGCTCTGGAGCCCGACGAAGGCCGCGGCCGCGGCAGCGCACTCGTCGACGCCCTGGAAGTCCAGGTGGTCGCTCGAGAGCGTGCCGGTCTTGTCGAAGCAGAAGCAGTCGACGTGGCCCGCGAGGTTGATCCGCTGCGAGTTGATGCAGAAGATGCCCGCGGCTTCGAGGCGCGTGAGCGCAAAGCCGACGCCGATCGTCAACACGAGCGGCAGCGCCGGCGGCACGGCGATCGTCACGAGGTCGAGCGACGAAACGACCGCGTCGCCCGCCGCGACGCCCGTCCGGGACGCCTGCACGAGCCGCTTGACGAACGCGAGGAGCGCGACGGCCGACAGCGCACCGAGGAAGATGTAGCTGTCGCGCTCGACCCGGAAGTTGAGCGGCTTGGGGTACAGGATCGCGCGGAAGAGCTCGCCTTTGGAGGTCGAGAAGCCCGTGGCGAGCACGACGGCGCGCGCCGAGCCGTCCGCTTTGATCGCGACCACGGTGGACCCGGAGAAGAGCACGCACTCGCGCGCCCGAGTTCGGATCGACGCGTCGACGCGGACGTCCGCCGTCGCCGCCCCGACGTGCTGCTTAGTGATCGGGATCGCCTCGCCCGTGAGCGTCGACTCATCGGCCGTGCACTCGCCCGCGATGAGCACGAGGTCGGCGGGCACGAGCCCTTCGTCGACCACGACGATGTCGCCGACGACAAGCCGCGAGGCCGCGACGGCCGCCACGTGCTGGTCGCGCATGACCTTGACGCTCGCGTCGACCTTGACGAGGTCGTGGAGCTTCTGGTCGTTCTTGACCTGCGAATAGACCTCCCAGGCGATCGAGAGCGCCGACATGGCGAGGATCAGGAGCGCGTACGTGGTATAGCGCTCGCTGAGCCAGATGAGTGCGCTCGCGACTTGGAAGAGGTAGAACGGGTGCAGCACCTTGCGCAGCAGCACCACCTGCCACGGCAGCGGCGCAATGCTGATCTCGTTCGGCCCGTAGAGCTCCGCGAGCTCCTCGGCGCGGGCGCTCGAGAGCCCGCTCTTGGCGCGCTTGTCGACGTCCCCCGCGCTCTCCTGCAGCTCGCTCTTGAGCTTCATGAACGCCTGCTTCTTGGCGTCGTACACGTGCCGGTGCTTGCGGTAGTCGAACCACTTGGCGCCGGCGCCGGCGCCAGCCAGCGCCGGGAAGAGCGCGCGCTCGTCCCAGTCGGCACCGAGTTCGCCGGCGCCCGCGCGCACGAGCACGAAGTCCGCGTCGTCGGCGCTCGCGACCTGCTGCTTGGTGAGGCGCGTGTACCACTGCGGGAGCCACACGGCGGTCACCACGGGCAGCGCGCCGAGCGTCGCGACGCAGCCGAGCGCGTAGAGCGCGCGCTGCGTGGCACTCGCGCGGTAAAAGTACACGGCGGCGAAGTCCGGCGGCGCGGATACAAGCGCCGAGAGCGTCGCCGCGTTCGGAGGCGACGCGCGCAGCGCTGGGGCTCGCGGCTCCGACGCCGCGCTGGGCGCCACAAGCGCCGCGGTCTCGTNATGCAGGGCGGGAGGGCGGGGGAACGAAGAGGGGGGGGTGGTGGTGGTGGTGGTGCAGGGGAGCGGGGGCGAAGGAAGGAGGAGAGAAGGGAATGAGAGGCGCGAGCCGCTGCTGCTGCTGCTGCTGCCCGCTGGCGTCCGTTTCGCCTGCGCGGGCGGCCGCAAATAGCCGCGTGTGAGACCGCGCGACGCTTGAAATAGATCGCGCGAGTCGCAACGCGTGACGCGCGTCTAATAAAGGAGACGTGTATGTACTACCTACTACCTGTATGTGGAATCACAGTGTTGATTGGCACACACAGATGCGGGGGCCCAACCACAGGTTTCCTACTTATAACGGCTGCCTACATGATCACGATGTTCTGCTTGGGCGTGTCCGGGCCGCCGGCGCCCACCACGCCCTCGTCCACGCTGCCCGCACGGCCAAAGGCGCCGCCCGCCGCGCCGGCGCTCTCCTGCTCGCGCTTCTTCTTGCGCGAGTAGAGCGCGAAGAGCAGCGCCGCGACGACGATCGCGGCCGCGAGCAGCCCGACGATCACGAACACGGTCGAGCTGCTGCCCTTCTTGCCCGGCGAGACCGTGTCCGTGCTCGAGGCCGCCGAGCCCGCCTGGTTCGGCTTGGCGGTGGTCGGACTGGAGCTGTTGCCGCCGACAGCGCCGCCGCCGCCGGTCGAGCCGCTTCCGTCGGTCTCTGGGAGAAGCCACCGAGAAACACCCAGCGCGCTGGTTAGATGGACCCTCTCTCACACACTTACACACACACAGGCGGCGCTTGGTGCCGCCCGCAAGACAGCGACGTACTCGGAGGGCCGATCTCGCACTGGCTGCCCGAGTACCGTGGCTCGCACGAGCACGCGTTCTTGACGCACTTGCCGTGGGTGCCGCACTGTCCGGTCTCCAGCACGCACGAGTCTGTCGATAGACGCACACATAAGAGCGCACTCGAGTGAGGACCGACCAGTCCGATAGACCTATGTTGCGGCACTCGGCCCTGCGCAACGCAACGCACCGTTGACGACGTTGTCGCACTTGGTGCCGTTCCAGCCCGAGTCGCACGCGCACTTGAAGCTCGGCTTGTCGCCTTCGTACGTCACCTGGCAGTTGCCGCGGCCATTGCA
>SMMQ01002887.1:47243-62724 GCA_008271595.1 [Pythium] brassicae (nom. inval.) | reverse complement strand
GGCCCGGGGGGGGCCCCCCCCCCCCCCCCCCTCACACACTTACACGAGCTGCGGTTGCTCGTCGCTACCGTGTCTAAGCTGACAGTTGGCAGCACCCACTCGGCGCTCACTCATCTATCTTCCCCAAGGCATATAATATCTCCTGATGCCATGTTCCGTACGGCTGTGCTTGCCACCGTAATGGTCAGCGCGAGTGCAACCGGCGAGCCTGTTTCGCCTGGACTCCAGCCAAGTTTCACTGCTGCCTCACCTGCCGCACGCAACAGTACCCGCGCTCTGCTGGCGGCTTCCGCGAGTGTCGGCGTCTGCTTCGAGAAGTGGGCGAGTAGCTAGAACTGTGACGATTACAAGTAAGTCTGCGACTGGAATCACGGCAGCTTTGCCAACATATTCTTCCTGCGCTATGACGGCTTCTACGAGAAGGAATGCAATTGCGGCAAGGGGGTGCACGGCTACGATCCCTTTTCCTCGCGCTGGACGTACTCCGAGTCCGGTAGCGCCAGGTGTTACTCGCGAGATGGCCTGAAAGTCGACCAGTTCGTGTCGGACTTCGACTTGGTTGACTGCTCCACGCCGTGGTGAGTACTCCGAAGTGCTTCGTCGCCCACGGCGCAGCCTATGAACGTACTAGTACGTATCAATTCATATACG
This sequence comes from [Pythium] brassicae (nom. inval.), assembly GCA_008271595.1. Lineage (NCBI taxonomy): Eukaryota > Oomycota > Peronosporomycetes > Pythiales > Pythiaceae > Globisporangium > [Pythium] brassicae (nom. inval.). The sequence goes on along the minus strand of SMMQ01002887.1, from coordinate 62,073 downwards.
CCTCTGCCTCACTCTCCGTAATCAACGAAAGTGCATCCACGACGGCTTCATCCAGGACGCCTGTGTGCCAGTCTGCGCTCAATATGATTTCCTTGTGCAATCATGAAATGCGTGGGTGTATGTGGTGAGCTGCGGTCGCTTTGATCTACCACATATCAGCAACAACAACATCAACAGCATACTTTGGAGAGTGGAAGCGAAGAGCTTGGCCAAACATGCTTGCAGATCCTGGGGTTGTTCACAGCGAGTGGTCCTCGCAAGTGTGAACCAAACATCGTTCGCACCATTTCAACCAATAGAGTCACTCACATGGAACTTGGAATGTACCAGTCTGTTCTTCAGAGTAACCTGTACCATGCACCACCCAGCATGGTTACATCCTGGCAACGCACATCGTCAACCTATACAAGCTTGCTCGCTCTCCTCCTCCCGTTCTGCGGCTACCGAATCCGTACTGGCAGCGGCTGCCTCGAAAGCACGTGCAGACTGTCACCGTGCTCGACCGTGTGTTCCGCATCGCCGCCTGGACACGTGAACACGTACGGCAGCGAGTTGCCTCGGCGCGGGTCGTTCGCGCGTCGGTAGATACCCAGTACGAGCACGCCCTGCTGCAGCGCGCGTGCAAAGATGTCGCGGAAGGACTCGCCCTCGAGCTCGCGCGTGACCGATGCTGTCGACAGCACCGGACGCCGGAAAGCGTCCGCTGAAGCCGCCGCCTCGGCCTCCTCCTCCCCTGCTTCTTCCTCTGGTGCAGCGACAAACCCCTCGCTCGATTCGCTCTCGCCTAGCATTGAGCTCATGGCTCTGCGGCTACTTGTACGCTGCTTTTCGAAGGCCACGCCGATGCTGGCTCTGCCGTCTCGGGTTCGCTGTGAGTTTCGGGACGTTGAGGTGGTCGATGTCGACGTCGACGTCCCGGTTGCAATGCTGCTGCTGCTCGTAGCTGCCGCCGATTCGTCAAAGTACTTCATCATTGATGACGCGAACGTTGTTCCGGAATCTGACGCCGATGTCGCTGAGAACGACGCGTTGTGTCCCGACGAGTGGTAGTCGCCTGCAAGGGCTTGGATCAGGTCGATCACGTACGGGTTGAAGAACGACTGGCACAGCAGCGTGTCGAGGACGCTGTCGACAAAGATTTCCCCCGCAGCATACGACGGCGCGAACGCAGGCGGCAGAAGCAGCTCGGCGTCCCTGCCGCTCAAGTCCTCGTGGTGGGCGGCCGCCTTCGGTCCAAGGCGGAGTCGGGTGATGCTGTTGCTGTGAAAGTGCTTGTGGCTGGCGCTCGCGGCGCGCTGGAGTCCGTGGTGGCTCTGACTGCTCTTATACGCAAAGTACTTGATGCTGTCGTGGCTGCGGACGACGGAGCACCCGATCATGAGCTTGTACTCGGACGGCGCGCCGGCCCTCATATCCCTTTCAGTAGACTTGCTCTTTGCGGCGCGTCCGTCGACGTGCGCTCCTCGAAGGTACTCGAGATGGAGATCGTGGGCTGTCTGCAGCGAGAGCGTTGACATGATCACCTGGTAGTCGATCAGGTGGTGCGAGAGCTCCTCGAAGCTCTCCTCCCTGAGCTCGTCGACGTGGTACTTCCAGTGCCCTGGGATCATCAGCACCGCTTTGGCTTGGAACGCGCGCACGCGCAGCAGGTCCTCGACATTCTGCGAGACGCCCTTCTCCACGAACACGTTCGGCGGCAGAGGGCTCGGCAAGTTCTCAAAGTCCGAGTCGCTTGGGAAGCGCTTGACGAGCAGCAACACGGTCGGCATCCGCGCGCGCCCGCTGCAGTGAACGCGCTCGGTCTGGTAGAGCGCCTCGATGTAACACGCGATCTGGTGGCCGTGCGCGAACGGCCCGCAGATCACGATGTGGTCGCGCAGACGCTGCAGAGACTTGCTTGCAATCATCGAGCTCGTGCGCTGAAGCCGCGCCACCGGAGCCTCGTGGGTCCGACTGAACGGCGGCAGCATCGTCGAGTGCGCCAGAACACTCAATGACGACGGCTCAGCTGAAGACGACGACGAGGAGGACGAAGCAGAGGAGGAGGACGACGAGTCTGTCGATTTCGCGCGACTCCGTGTTCGCCGGCGCGCGAGCGCGGAGTCAATCTCGGTGAGGTTGACGCCCTGCGCGGCAGCGAGCTCGTCCTCGATCGCCCTGGCGTCCAGCTCCTCTGCTCCTTTCTCGTCGAGCTCGTCCACGTCGCCCATCATGTCTATCGACGGGCTGCGGCCGCTCACCATCGACTGGCGATCCAGCACAGTGTCGGACGAGAACACGAGCGTCGGGAGCCGACTGTTCACTCGCGGCCGGTTCCCGAGCTCGCGAGACGAGAGCTTTTCGACTGCGTGGTTGGCGAACGATGCGCTCGGGGCGATGAAGAAGCCGATTTCGCTGCAGAGCACGAGAGATCATGACGGTGAGCGTCACACCCGGCCGATACAAGCCGTGCAAGCGCAAATACAGGCGCATCAAGTGCAGACGACACCCTCTTACTCTTCTCGCAGCGCTTGCCCGAACGGACACAGCGAGACGCGCATTCCGTGGTTGTGCACGCCGATCTTGTCGTACACAGCGACGAAGACGATGTGGAAGCTGCGACAGACGCTCGTGCAATAAGTGACACGTTAGAAACACGCTCAGGCACTGTGGCACCATCCTTCTGGATGGCAGCGCGTACTTGTTGTAGAGTAGCGCCGCCGCAGTTTCAAACAGCATGCCGTCGTAGAAGCTCGGGAGGAAGACCGGAAAGATCTGGTGCTGCAGTCCGTGCGCGTACTCTGCGACCCAGGGCACGTTCGACGCCTTCGCTTCGTCCACGTCGCGCTCGGACGCCGAGTACACGAGGTTGAGCAGCAGCGCCGTGGCCCCGGGACAGACGATGCTGCGCGCCAAGATCGCGGTGCGCATCCGCGGCGTGTTGAGCGCCACTTCGACGCCGGTGATCGCGCGCAGCCCGCGCATGCGCTGGGGCGACAGGATCTGGAGGAAGCACCGGAGGTCGCGCTCGCGACGTTGGCCCAAGTCTGCGCCGTGGAGGCGATTCTCGAAGCGGAGCTTGTCGATCGCCAGCGCCTGGAGAATCGTGAGCGCGTCAGCTGCGTCCGCGTGCTTGGGGTTGTCCTTCGCTGCGAGGATGAACACAGCGGCCGCCTCTTCGACGCGCGCGCGCTTAGCGTCCTTCTCGACAAGCAGACTGCCCTTGAGGTACGTTGTGCGGCGGCGATACTTGACGTTGAGCAGCACCTCCTGGAGCCGCTCGGACGGAACGACGTCGGTGAGGAAGACGACGTCCATGTTGACGCGACCCTGGCGCGAGCGGTAGAACTCGGCGAGGAACTCCGAGACGGACTCGAAGCTCACGTGGCCGGCGACGACCACGTGGCCCCCGTTCTGCACGCTGCCGCGTTTGCGGAGCGTGTACGAGTGCATGTAGTCGCCCTGCATCTTCGAGAGCTCGACGAGCCGGTTGATCTGCCGCGGGATCACCGTGATGACGACGATGATCATGACGATGACGAAGAGCTGGGCTGTCGCCGTCGCGCACAAGCGCTGTTAGCGTGCTGTTGCCCGCCCTTCAGAGCGGCGATCCGATCGCAGACAACTGCACGCGACACGCACACTGAGGCGTCTTGGGTGTGATGTCGCCGAAGCCGACAGTGGACATCGTGACGAAGACGAAGTAGATCGCCTGGTGGAAGTCGAGCTTCGAGTTGATGGACTTGTAGTACGACTCGTCGAGGATCTGGAACACGCCGGCGGCGACGAAGATGAGCGCGAAGATCATGAACCCGAGCACTCCGAGCTGCACGGCACGACGCAGCGCTCGCTGTTAGCCGACGAGATTCGCCCTGTCAAGGCTGACGCGAGAGCGGGCAAAGGAAGCGCGCGACAGTCACCTCGTACTCGAAGCCCCGATACGACTGAACGATGCGGTACAGTCGAAGCACCGCGAGCATGCGGAACACGCGGGCCACGCGTACAAGCTGGAGGATGTCGAGCTGAAGTGACGCGAGGAAGTACTGGAGGCGGGTTGGACAAGTGCAAGCGTCGAGTCAGCAGCTACTTTCTCACACACACTCGAGTCGCAACCTCGTCGCACAGCGCACCGTAATGAGCGGCGGAATGATCGTGAGGATGTCGATGATCCCCATCGGGCTCATGACGAGGCGGAAGCGGTCGTCTGAGGCAAAGAGATGCAAGGTCTGGATCGTTGCCCAACGCACACACCAGCCACACTCAGCTTCGCTGTTGGAAACGACGAAGGCGCTGACTGTGACGCTACGATGGGATCGTACAAAGTCCATAGCGAAGAGCAGCGTGCAGATGAGCTCGAACTGGCTGTACGTCGCGTTGCCCTCGGTGAACGCCATTTCGTCGTACGACTGCGACCGCGAACAATAAGATAGCAGCGCGTCAGGATCGGTGAGACGTCAGGAGTGTTCTCGCTTCGAGCAGGTTCATTCCTCGCGCGCACGATGCAGCGAACAACACTCACATCGACGACGGACACGGCGACGAGCACCATACTGAGCAGCACGTTGAGCATCTCGAGCGCGATACCGATTTTGCTGCAGCAGCCGTTCCCCATCAAGCAAGCAACACACGGCATCACTGATGAGTCAAGAGCCACCGAGACCAGCGCGAGACGTGAGTTGACAGGACTCGTTCCACACACCCATCCAGGAACGCCTGCACGCGCTCTTTGCGTGTGAGCTCCTGCACGTCGCCGATCTGCTGTCTGCGGGGGCGCTCGTGCTCCCTCCCCGCTGCTATAGTTGGAGTGGAAGGCGGTCATACAGTCAGGCGTTCGGGTTTGTGCTCCGTGTGGCAACGAATGAACGAGCCGCATGCTGTCGCGGTGGAATGGAGCAGTCGCCCTCGCAATGTCTACCGGAAGGCGGCGGGCTCTCAAGCGCGCGGAACGCAGCGCCGCTCTTCGAGGCGCGCTGCATGGTCAGGCGTGAGTGCAGCTTCCTGCTGAGGCGCGGCGCGAGTCAGGAAGTGGTTATGTGACTGACTGGTCAGGTCTAGGGATCCGTTACGTTGAAAAACGAGAGGGTGGCTACATCAGTTTTAGCATAAAATGAGTAATCGTTTCATAGAAAATAAGAAATGAAGTGGACATTGATTTTGCGTTACATAAACAGAAAGGCGGTTCAGCACACGAAGGCATCAAATCCCTATCACAGAACGCTCTCGAAGGAACAGAGATTGAATCTGTCGGCGCCATCACGCAGGAATTAGGGAATTAGCAGTATGGAAAATGGCGGGGGCCTGTTCGGCAGCTCTGGTCCTGTTCAAGACAGACGTGAACGCAGCGACGGCGAGGACGGAGATCGTGGCGTTCAGAGATCAAAATGTTCTCCGATACAAACCGTCGGATTTTTATTTTTGTAAATGGCTACAAATTCCAAAAATATCCGCCAATCAGAAACGGCGAAAAGCCGCCTGACTCATTCCGTCTTTCGAGCAGCTTCCGCAACTCGAAAGAATGCGCTGAGACTGGTGGATGCTGCACCCTTTCTCGGTCGAGATGCCGTCCTTTCCGGATGCGCTCAAGTCGAGCTCGCGACTCCGACTCCACTGCTGCCGCGCACACTCGACCCGACAGAGCTCCTCGTACTACCGCCAGGCATGCGGACGAACCGCCCGCAGAGCAAGCGGATCGCGCTGAGCGCCGACACGTCGCAGCATCCGATGTCGTTTGCCGACGACGACACCTTCCTCCGTGACGACAGCGAGCTCCTGCTCATCGCAGCGAGCGCCTTGTTGCGCCAAGAGAGCAGCAGCGACCGCGTGGCGCTGGCGCCGATCGTCGACTTCCCGTCCTTCCAAGCGCTTCTGCAAGCGGCGACTTCAGCGGTGGCGATCGAACCGGCAGCTGCACTGGCAGCGGACGGGGTGAAAGAAGCTGCCCTGAGCGCGCCAGCAGCACGCCCCCGCACCGCCGCAACGCCAGCGCCCACAAGCGCCTACGCAAAGAAGCGGCGCGAGCGCAACCGCATCTCGTGCCGCAAGACGCGGCTCAAGCGCAAGGCGGAGCAAGCGCGCGCGCTCCTCGTCGTTCGCAAGCGCGAAGAGCACGGCGAGTTCCTCTCGGAACTACACCGGGCGCTGACGGCGCGAGAGCTCCAGTCGCGCGCGAGCGACGCCGAGAAGGCGCGTATCGCGCGCCACTTGGTCGTGCGGTGCCTGCACCTCGAGCTCATGGACCAGGAGTACGACGCGTCCTGGTGCGTTGCGGTGGTGACGCCGACAGCGACAGCGAACCCCCGCACCGAGTTGGCAGCGCAGTGGCAGTCGATCGCCGCGGGCTTTGCCGTCGCGGACCTGAGCATCCTGCAGATCCACGACGACGACCATGACGCCGACGTCGTGTCGTGCATGTGGTGCGCGAGCGGGACGCCAGCGGAGCAGTTCGAGGACGGCAGCGGCGGCGAGCAGCCTGAGCGGCGAAGCGTGACCGGCGCGACGCGGGTGCGCTTCCGCGGGCAGCTCGTCGTGGCTGTCGAGATGCGCGTGGGCGACTGCGGCGCTGTCGCCGTGTTCGTGTGAGCGAGAGCATACGACACAGTGGACGCGAGAGGTAAACGCACGCACGAACGAACGAACGAGCGCGCGATACGTGAGGTGACTCCCGTGGTAACGGCGGCTTATAAGGTGCGCGGGTTGTTGAGGCACCCGTCGTCGATCAGGTGCTCCCGCCAGCCGTGCTTGCCCGGCGCGATGTCGTCGTGGCAGAGCGGACAGCGGCTCGCTTTCTTCGGGTGCGGGCTCGGCAGGCAGTCGTTCAGCCCCACGTGCTTGTCAAAGAACTTGGCCGTGATCGCCTCGCCGCACCGCGGACACTCGCGGTGGTTCTTCCGGAGCTCGCACTCGACGAGCAGGTGCTCGTTCAGGCACGAGATCTCGATCACCTGCCCGCACATCTTGCACGGGCTCAGCATCCTGCACTCGGCCCAGAAGTGGTGGTCCAGCCGGTCCGAGTCGAACTTTTCGTCGACGACGCCGCAGAACGGACACGTGTACTCGTCGACCGACTCGTCGTCGTCGTCCTCTTCCTCGTCCTCGTTGCCGCGGTTCCTCATCTCCTCTGGGAGCTGCGCCTGTGGTCGCCCCACGCTCGCTTGGCGCCCGCTGCTCGACGCGTTCGCGTTGCCATTGCGCTGCGCCGGCACACTCGCTCGCGCGTTCGAGGCCCTCACTGTCTCGGCTGCCTCGAACGCAGCCTGGTACTCTTCAAGCTGCTTTGGACGGAGGGACTTCAAGTACCCTTCGACCTCTGCCCCGACCATCTGGTCGCACGCCACAAGACACACGCGAGCGCACTCAATGTCGGGTCCCAGAGTCCCAGACGACAATCCCACAATCACGTATCCATCCCATGCAGCAAAGAGCGGCACACTACCTGATACAGCGCGACCGTGAGCTCCTTTGCCGGGTCCCGGATCTCCCTGTTCTGGTGTGCGAAGCAGTTGTTGTCCTCCAGGAAGCTCAGGATGCCGCCGACCGAGAAGTCCGACTCGGGCAGCAGGTCGAACTTGGCGACGAGGTCTCGCAACACGAGCAGCCGGCCCTGCAGGAACTTAAGCCCGAGCGGCTTCTTCGAGCGCTTCGCGAGGTGCGACGCCACGAACGCCACGCCGACGTTCTTGGCGGACGCCAGGCGCAGCAGCACGCCTGCGGCCTCGTCTCGGACCTTTGCCTGCGGCTCGCCGAGCTTGTTCACGAGCTGTGTCATGCTGTTCCCGAGCTGCACGTCTCCACAGAGGGCACCCACGACACCCCCACACACACATTAGCACGATGAGCCGTCACTGAGCGAGAAAGAGTGTGTGTGCGAGCACACTGACACGACAACGTACGATGTGGCACATGTCGTCGCGACGCACTCGCGAGCCGAACGACAGCATGCGCTCCACCAAGCGGAACGCTGACAGCGCGACCTGCGCGATCCGGTCGCCCGTGCCACTCTGCACGAGGGTCGAGCAGACTTCGAGGAGCGGGACCGGGTCGACCGGGTACTGCTCCAGGTCCATTGTGACCTTGCGGATCGCCGCGTCGCGGTGGTTCCACAGGTTGCTGTAGAAGCAGCGCGTGAAGAACAGCCCGACGACGTCGATGAGCGCCTGGTTCTCCTTGGCGAGCGCCGCCGGGATCTCGTCCGGGTCCGGCAGGTTCTCGGCGTCCGGGATGCCCCGGAAGTTCGGGTTCGGCCGCCCTTCGACCGGCTCCTCCCCCTCCTCCTCGTCCTCCGCTTCTACGTCGTCCTGCACGTTGCGAACACTGGTCCGCGGGCGACTCGGGCTGCCCCCTCCGCTACTTCGCTGCCGCGCCATCGACTGCTGGCTCGCGTCCTCTGGGTACATGTCTCGCGGCGAGAAGCTGGACGACGCTGTCCCGAGCTTCGAGCCGCCGACGATCGCTGCGGCGGCGCGGGGGAGCACCTGACTCCGCGCCGTCGAGCGCTGGCCCTGTGTGTTGCCCCCACCGCCGCCACCGCTGCCGGCCGCCGAGTACGTCGGCGACGCCGACTTGTACCCGTTGCCGTGCGCCGGGATCGGCTGCGACTCGTTGCTGCCCACAGACGCCTCGAGCAAACTGATCTCATCCTTGACGCGCTTTGCAAGGTCGTAGTCCTCGTTCGCGACGGCGTCGCGCTTCTGCGCCTCGAGCCGCGCGAGCTGCAGCCCGATGCTCTTGAGTTGCTCCTCCATGAGCTTGAGCCGCTTGGCCTGGTCGTAGTCCTCCATCGCGACCGCCTGGTCCTTCGCGAGCTGGATCTCGCGGATCCGCGCCGCTGTCTTCGCGTCGAAGCGCAGGTCGAAGCCCAGGTCGTCCGCGGCGGCAGCTGCTGTGACGGTGGCCAGCGCCGCGGGCTTTGGCAGCGAGCGCGCGGGCCCGTCGCCCGCCGACTTGGCCGGCAGCGCGTCCAGCGGCAGCGCGAGCGGCTCGCCGCAGAGGTTGACGGCCATGACGCCCACCTGGCTGTAGATGTTGCGCTCGTTCGCGTAGCACTGGTGCAGCAGCAGCTTGACGAACGAGGCGTCGTTGTCGATGTGCACGGTCTTGAGCTCGCGCGCCATGTAGTTGCTCTCGGCGTTCGACTTGAGCGTCAGGAAGCTGCCGTGTGTTGTTTGTTACCAGGGGAGCGAGCAAGTGAGCGAGCGAGTGTATGAGGCTACACGACGGAAGCGGGTGGAGTACTACACCTCCTCCTCCCTTGGAGAGCATGTCCCCACTGCGCAAGGACGCACCCGAGGCGCTGAAAGGCGGCGGCGTGCAGCGACGGACTCGTGCTGAGGAAGAGCTCGATCTTGGTGGCGATGTGCGTCTGGTGCGAGAGCAGCTGCACCTGCGTGAGGCGGCAGGCGCCGTCCAGCAGCTGTAGCACGAGCTCCTGCGGGTACTCGCAGTTCCTGGTGCGCACAGGTGAGCGCGGTGACACTCCTTTGATGGCATACTGAAATCAAGGTGTTCGAATACACCGACCGGGCTCTCTCTCTCACCTGGGTGTCATGAATCCCTTGCTGCTGGCCGCGTGCGCATTTAGCTCACGCGCCGGGAACGCCGGGTCTTCGCCTGAGCACGCGACAACCGTGAAGCGCAGCTTGCTCATAGCCGCCGAAAGCGCGCCAAAGAGGGGGCAGCTCGGAGCGCGTGCGTTGCTGAGCTCGCGAGCCGGCACAGCACGACTTCGACTTCGAAACGCCTTGTGACGCCAATCGGCGCATAAACTCCACGATTCTGCGTTTAGCTACAATGCAGGATCATAGCGTTAATAACGCTAAACGTACACTTCTACAATGCACAGATTCCCTCGGTTTCATCGCGTGGTATAAATGTGAATCCCGGACTTTCATACATTTCCTCTGTTCGAAGCTCCCTTCACAAACTCCTGGAGAAACGGCAAATTGGCACCTGCGCCAAACTCGCTTTCACTCGCACGCACACCGTCGCCCCCGCCTCTCGGCTCTCGTCTTCCGCCTCCCCCCTCTCCGCTCCGCTCCATGGCCAAGAAGAACCGCGTGGTGGACGAGAGCGACGAGAGCGACGGCGGCCACTCGTCCGCCGCCTCCGGCTCTGTGAGCTCGCGCTCCGGCTCGGGCTCTGGCAGCGGCTCCGGCTCGGGCAGTGGTTCGGACTCGGGCAGTGGCTCGGGCTCGGGCAGCGGCTCAGGCAGCGGCTCGGGCTCCGACTCCGGCTCCGGCAGCGGCTCTGGGAGTGGTAGTGGCTCTGGCAGTGGCTCCGGCAGTGGCTCGGGCTCTGGCTCGGGCAGCGGCAGCGGCAGCGGCGGCTCGGACGCGAGCGCGCGGAAGAAGAAGCGCGTGAAGCGCGCGGCGCCGGCGCCCAAGAAGAAGGCGAAGGCGGCGGCCAAGCCGAAAGAAAAGGCGAAGAAGGCGTCGCCCGTGAAGCGTGCGTCGGCAGCCACGAAGCAGGCGCGCGCGCAGGCGAAGGCCGAGGCGGACGCGGACGCCGACAACGAGGCTGACAATGACGCGCCCGTCGCGCCGGCAGCGGCGGCGCGCAGTAAGAAGCGCACGGCGCCGAAGATCGAGGACGAGGACGAGAGCGAGGCGGAGCTCGAGTTCGAGCAGAACCTGGACGGGCTCACCGAGGTCGAGAAGGAGAAGCGGCTGCTGTGCGTTCCCGGCTTGGTGGCTGGAGTGTATGGTTTATGTGCGACTGTCTCTGATTCTGATTCTGATTCGGTGATTGTGGTTGTGGCTTCCTTCATCCAGTGAAAAGTATGAGGCGGAGGAGCAGCGGACGAAGGAGAAGGAGCTGAAGAAGCGGCTCGCGGCGGCGCAAGGCCGCGCGGGTGACGGCAGCGAAGACGAGGAAGAAGGGGAGGAGGACGAGGGGCTCGTGGGCTCGCGCCGCGGCGGCCGCAGCCGCGAGAGCGACCGCCGCAAGGAGGCGCTCAAGAACCTCAAGGTGAACAAGTCCAAGGGCTCGGGCGACCGCGCGCGGTCGATGCTCGTCGACCGCTTCGGCGACGACGACGGCACCGGCAGCGACGGCGGCGGCGGCGGCGCTGGCCGGGACCTCGCGGAGAAGCGGCGCAAGCGGCAGGAGCTGCAGCGCGGCGGCGCGCGCGGCCGCAGCAGCCGCGGCGGCCACGGCGACGACGACGACGACGACGACTACAGCGACGACGACGCCGCGTCGCGCCGGCGCGCGAAACGCGACGAGGCTGGCGGCAGCGCGAAGCCCGGCGCGCTGGCGCTGGCGCTCGACGGCGGCCGCGTGGACGAGGAGGACGAGCTCAAGCCGGAGGAGAACGTGCCGGTGAACTGGAACCAGGCGAACCACTACCTGCTGCGCAAGCGGCCGTTCTTCGAGAAGTACTTTTTCGAGCCGTACTTTGACAAGCTCGTGCGCGGGCTCTACGTGCGCGTGCCGATTTCGGTCGTCGACGGCGAGATGGTGTACCGCTTCTGTGAGGTCGTGGGCGTGTGCCGGATGCCGAAGGCGTACAGCTTTGCCGGCGAGGCGACGCACAAGGGCGTGGTCTGCGCGTTCGGCAAGAGCCGGCTTGAGTGGAAGCTCAACGGCGTGTCGGCGCACTCGCTGCAAGAGCGCGAGTTCCTCGTCTGGCGCGCGACGCTCAACAAGGAGCGGCTGCACTTTCCGACCCACGCCGAGGCGAAGCAGCTCGGGCGCGCCAAGCAGAAGCTGATCACGAGCCACCGGTACACAGAGGAGGAGGTGAATTTGATGGTGAGCCGCAAGCGCGAGATCGGCGTGCCGACCGTCTCGCTCGGCGTCCAGCGCGTGCGGCTCGAGCGCGACCTCAAGGCGGCGCAGGACATGAAGAACTTTGAGAAGGCCGTGAAGCTCGAGGAGAAGCTCCAGCGGCTGCTCGCCGAGAACGAGGCGCGGCAGAGCCGCAAGAGCGACGACGTGCTCCGCATCAACGAGATCAACAAGCGCAACCGCGAGGCGAACCAGCGGCAGGACCTGCAGGCCCAGGAGCTCAACGACGCGGTGCTCGAGAAGATGACGAGCGCCGAGCGCCTCCAGTTTGTGCGCGCCAACTCGAAGAAGATGTTTCTGTCGAAGGCGATCCTGGACAAGAACCTCGCGGACGGCAAGCTCGTGCGCATGCCCGACGGCCGCATCATGACGCTCAACAAGGTCCACGAAGTCGAGGCGCTCCCGGACGACCTCGTGTCCGGCAAGTTCGGCGTCACGAAGGACAAGATGGGCGGGAGCAGCCTCGAGCTCGACATCGACAAGCTGCTCGACAAGCAGCGCGAGCGCAAGCTCCGGGAGGCGCGCAAGCAGGAGGAACGGCGCCGGGAGGAGGACGCCAAGGTCGAGGTCGTCGGCAGCAACGGCGGCACCACCGCCGGCCCGGGCAGCGTGCAGGACTTTGCCAACTCGACGATCCGGATCCAGGACAGCGACGGCTCGTGGATGACGCTGCGCCCCGCGAGCGAGATCGTGACCAAGATGCAGAGCAAACCTGTCGTGTCGGACGAGACGAAGGCGACGCGCACGGGCATCACGGTCAAGGAGTACTTTGATCGCGTCAAGCGGCGGCGCGTGGCCGAGTGAGACGGGGGGAGGGAGGGAAGGGGGACTCCCATTCTCACAGGCGACAGAAGACGGGCGTGAGCTGCTGCGTGAGCTGCTGCAGACTGACGCCCGTGGGTGTGGTGGCAGAGAGACAACGAGTGTTCTTGTCGGTCACGCGCGTGCCCGACGCACTCTTTGGTCTGAATAATAGGCGACTAACTCACTGGTTCTGTGAGCCACTCACTCTTTCTCGCGCTAGCTCGGTCTCTTTTTCTCTCGCTAGCTCGGTCTCTTTTTCTCTCGCCAGCTCATTCTCTCGGTGTCGCTGATCCGCTTCGTCCCGCCAGCGCTGCACAGTCTCATGGAGCTCCTGGCGTCGCGTGATTGTCGCCTTCTCGTCGGCGGTGAGCGGCAGCGCCGTGATGTCAAACGGACACTCGTGCGGGAGCCCCTTGTCCGCGAACGCGCCCGGATAGAAGGCGGCGGGGCGCGCGACGCTGCGATAGAGCTCGTCGCCTGTCACGTTCAGCGTCAGGATGTCGTCGCTGTTAAAGTACAGCATCTGGCCGCGCGTGTTGCTGCCGCTGTTGCTGTCGCTGTCGGACGCGACAGGGAGGTAGTGGAGAACGCCGGGGCCGCAGAGCACCGCGTCCGGCTTGCCGACGCCCCCGCGGAGGTCGGTGCCGAGCGCGCCGACGCCAAAGTCGGAGAACACGTACTCGGTCTCGGCGAGTTCGCAGGCGATGAAGTAGAACTCCTTGTCCCCATACGATGGCGGCATGTACGCGCCGTTGAGCGACACAAAGGACGCGAGGATCGCGGTCGCCCGCGGCTGCCTCACCTTGCTCCAGAGCACGAGCGACGAGTCCAGCTCATGCCCGGACCGCAGGTTCCACGAGTGGCTCGCGAGCAGGAAGTCGCTCGGTGGTACCCGCGGCGTCGCGGGCATCGTGTTTGGCGCCGTCGCGCGCGCGCGTGGGATCGTCGCGAGCGACTGGTACGGCATCGGGTCGAACGACGACAGGTACGCGTGCAGGTAGCTCACGGCGCGGCCGTCGCTTGCGTTCGCGAAGCGTTGCGCGAGGAACTGGTCGGTGGTGCTGATCCGGTCGTGGAAGAAGAGCGTGCCGGTGCGCGCGACCTGCGGGAGCCCCCAGAGCGGCGCTGGGCTCTCGAAGAAGAGCGTGTCGGCGTCCATGAGCATAACTTCGTCGAAGCGCGAGAAGAGCACGGCAATGACCTTGATGTTGAACCCGCGGAAGCGGGAGTGGCACTGCGCGGCGCTGTCGCAGAAGAGCGGCTCGCGCGCTCCGAGCTCGTTGACGGCCCCGAGCGCGTCCACGCACACGTCGTACACCCGCGCGCGCGGCTCGCAGCTCGCGATGAGCTCCTGGAGTGCGGGCCGCAAGTCGCCGCAGTGCGGGATCTCGACGGGGAGGTCGTCGACGCCGAGCTCCCGCAGTGCGATCAGGTTCGAGAGCCCGAGTAGCGCGATGTCGTCGTAGAGCGGAATGACGACGCCGCGCGGCGCGGTCGTGCGCTGCGCGATGTTCGACAGGGTCAGCGCGAACTCGCGCTGCCGATTGGACACCTGCAGCCGCTCGATCTCGGCCTTAATGGCGTCGAACTCGGTGGTTTCAGCCTCTGTGGTCGCGGCCTCTGTGGTCTCGGCCTCTGTGGTCTCAGCCTCTGTGGTCGCGGCCTTGGTGGTCTCGGCCTCTGTGGTCGCGGCCTTGGTGGTCTCGGCCTCGGTACCGGCTGGTGTCACCGCCTGCTCGCCGCTCAGCTCGGACGCCTGCCCCGCGATGCCGAGCGTGGACTTTGCGCGCTCCACCACGCGTGCGTGCGGCGCGGAGCTGCTGGTCGAGATCACGAACGCGACACATGAGAGCGCGCAGGCGACGGATAGCGCAGCAACCAGCACCATCCGCTGCAGCTGCCGCCGGGACACGGGGCGCTTTGGCGGAGGCTTGAGCCGTTTGGCCTCCACCTCGATCGGCTCGGGCTCCAGATCCAGGTCGCCCGTGGACGCGACGCGCTGCATCGTTTGCCGTTGTGCCTGTTGTAAACGCGCGTGAGCCACGCGCGTGAGCCACGCGCGTGCACTTGTGAGGAAGGTCGTGTACAACTGGTTGTATTCCGGAATGGCAAGCCTTCTTCTCTCACGTTCTTCTCAAACGTTCACTCACCTCCATCCATTCCCTTTAGGAGGTACCTTCATGCATCTCAGCACACCAGACAAACTGAACCCCTCGGATTGTGGGCGCGTCCCTTTCACCTTCAGCATGCATCTCAGCACATC
>SMMQ01002887.1:18682-33871 GCA_008271595.1 [Pythium] brassicae (nom. inval.) | reverse complement strand
GTGCAGGCGCTCGCGGACGCGCCGAAGGGTAAGAACGACAAGGAGCGTCTCGAGATCGTGTGGCGTCTCCTGTTCGGCCTCGGCGTGCTCCCGGCATGCATCGTGTGCTACTACCGCTTCACGGCGGAGGAGACGGAGGCGTTCAAGGCGACGCAGGAGTGCGTACTGTATGTCTTGCCAAACCTCCTGTGGGCAGACGAGCGTGTTGCGCGACTGTAACACTGTACTTATAGCCTTTGCTGGTCAACAGAGCGAGCCGTCAAACCACCACCGACCAGCTCGTTAGCTGCTCGCTGCCGTCTCCTGTTTCACGATCGCCGTCCAGGCCTTGCTCAGCAGCGCGTGGTGGTCGTCCCGGATCCAGGCCTTAAGCTCCGCGCGCAGGAAGCCCGGGTCTTCGTCGCGCCACACGGCCGCGAGCCGCGCGCGCGNNGCGCGGGGGAGCCGACGCGACGCGCCTGTAGCTTGGCGACGAGCAGCTGGATCTTCTTGTCAAACTTCTTGCGGATGAGCATGTGGCTTGGCTCGCGGAGCGCCGCCGCGAACGGCTTGAGCCCGGGCACGACGGCGCCGTCAAGCAAAAACTTGGCGAACCAGCGGTACTTGCCCGCGAGCCCGTCCTTCTCCGCGAGCTCGTCGCGCTCCGGGAAGGCGATCTGCACGGCCGGCAGCGCCCACTGGTGCGCGCCAAACTGCGCCTTGGCGTAGCACTGGACTTGGTCGAGCACCGGGTCGTACCACGGCGCGGGCTCGGCGAGCGGCGCCGAGTACTTGCACAGCGGCGTGCCCTTGCCGATGGACGCGAGCCAGCCAGGCTCGACGGCCGTTACCATCTTCATGTACGCGCGGCTCGTGCGCATGATGTGCTGGTAAACGACGAACGACGGGAGCTTGGCCGGGTTGGGCGAGAACACGGCTGAGTGCGGGTGGATGTACACCGGCTCGGTCACGGCCCCGGTCGCCGCCACGTACGCGCAGTTGCGCTCGATCTTGGAGCCGTCAGTGATCGTGCCCGGCGGCACGCGCTTCGCGACCTGGTCCAGGAAGCCCGCGGCCACGATCTGGCGCAGCACGACCTGCGTCTCGTCGTCCGGCGGCGGCAGCGACGGCGACAGCGCGACCGCGGCGAACGCCGGCTCGCCCGCGAACAGCGCGTTGACGATCCGCGTGAGCTGCTGGCGCAGCTTGAGCATGTTCTGCATCGTCTTCTCGTGCAGGTGGTTCGCTTCGCAGAACGCGCCGCTCGCGCCCGCGAACGCGTACGCACCGGCGGCGCGCAGCAGCCCGAGCACGTCGCTCTCCGGGTCGACCCACTGCGCGTGCTTGCGGAGCTCCTCGGCTTCGCGCCACTCGCGCTCCATGTCGTCCTCCTGCTCGGTCTTTTTCGTGGCCTTGTCGTCGCTGTTGTTGTCGCCGTCGTCGTCGTTGTCGTCCTTGGTCCGCTCCCTGCGGTCCGCAGCGAGCACAAACGGCGAGTGGCCTGAGAGCCCGGCGACGATCGCGATCGTGTACTCGAGCACGCCGAGCTCCTTGGCGAGCAGCAGCATCTTGGCGAACCGCGCCGCGACGGGGAACCGCACAAGCACGTGGCCGAGCGCCGTGATCGCCTCGGCCTCGCCGCCCGTGATCGCGCCGAGGTTCGCGAGCGAGTGCAGCGCCATCTTGACGGCCTGGCGGTCTGGCGGCGTCGGGAACGGGAACTGCAGCACGTTGTGGATGCCCATCGCCTTCATCTGCAGCACGAGGTCCTCGATCGGCTGGCACAGGATCTCGGGCGCCGAGAACTGGGGGAACTCGGTGTCGAACACGGCCGACGAGTAGAGGCGGTAGCAGTGGCCCGGACCGGTCCGCCCGGCGCGGCCTGCGCGCTGGTCCGCGCTCGCCTTGGAGATCCACTGGATGTCGAACGACGAGATACCGTTGCTCAGGTCGAACACGCGCTCCTTCGTGCGTCCGGCATCCACGACGTACTTAATGCCCGGGATCGTGAGCGACGTCTCCGCGACGTTTGTCGCGACGACGACGAGCCGGTGGCCGTCGGGCGGCGCGTCGAACACGCGCATCTGCTCGTCGTTCGGCAGGAGCGAGTAGAGCGGCAGCACGTGCATGAATGGCACTGCGAGCTCGTCGTCATTGTCGTCGTCCGAGTACTCATCCGAGTCGTCGTCCGAGCCGCCGCCGTCAGCCTCAAGGTCGTACGCCGCCTTGTCGTCGCCGCCGTACATCTCCTCGTCCTCCAGGTCGCCTTCTTCTTCAATGTCGTCGTGCTCGCGCAGCACGCGGTCCGTCCCCGACGGTCGAGCAGCAGCAGGCAGCGGCGCCGCCATCACCGGCTCTGTGCGCGGCTCGCGGGGCTCCGACGCCCTCTGCTGTCTCTGCTGCTGCTTCCGCTGCTGCTTGTCCCTCGACGCGGCCGAGTACGCGCGGCGCAGCTTCCGGCAGAGCTGCAGGATCTCGCGCTGGCCGGTGAGGAACACGAGCACGCCGCCGTCCGGGAGCTTCTTGTGGATCTTCACGACCTTCTTGAACGCCTCGTCCACGTAGTTGTCCAGCTCCGTGCGCTTGTTAAAGTGCACAGTGACCGGGTACTGGCGCGCGCTCACGCGCAGCACCGGCGGCGGCGTCGGGAAGAGCCGCTGGTTCTGAGTAAAGTCCTCGACACGCAGCGTCGCAGACATGACGACGAGCTTGAGCGGCTGCACGGGCTGCTCGGCCGCCGCGCGCTCGTCGGGCGCCAGCAGCTGGAAGGCCTCGAGCTCGGCGCGGGCCATCTGCGCGCGCAGCGGCGCGATGCGCGAGAGCAGCCCGATGAGGATGTCGGTGTTGACGTTGCGCTCGTGGGCCTCGTCGAGCAGCAGCACCGAGTAGCGGCGCAGCAGAAAGTCCTGCTGGATCTCCTTGAGCAGGATGCCGTCCGTCATGAACTTGATCCGCGTCGCGTCGCCCACGTGGTCCGCGTCGTACCGGATCTGGTACCCGACGTGCCCGGCGGCGCCGAACGCGACGTTCAGCTCCTCCGCAACGCGCTTGGCGGTCGAGACGGCGGCGACGCGGCGCGGCTGCGTCACGCCGATGCGGCCGCGGAACTGCGGGTGCGCCGGGTGCCCAAAGCCGGCTTCGTATAGGAACTGCGGCACCTGCGTCGTCTTGCCGCTGCCCGTCTCGCCGCACAGAATGACCACGTCGTTGGCCGTGATCGCCTCCATGATCTCCTGCTCCGAGCTGCACACCGGGAGCTGCATGCGCGCGAGCTGGATCTCGGGCTTGCGCGTCAGCTGCACAAGCGTCGTCTTGTACCGCAAGTCCGGCGTGTGCTGGCTCAGCGCCCGCATCTCCGCCGACGTCTTGAGCACGATCGGCGTCGGCACGTACATGCTGGCCGGGTCCACCGGCGGCTCGGGCTCCGCTGCCGCCGCCGCCGCGGGATTGCGCTTCGCCAGCTCGCGCTGCCGCCGCCGCTCCTCGTTCTTCTGGCGCAGCGCCTCGAGCTTCGCCATCGCGGCGTTCTGCGACGTCAGCGGGCGCTCGGACCCCGGAGACGCATCCTCGTCCGGCCGCTCGAACGCGACTGAGAGTTGCGGGAGCGCACTGGCGACTGTCGCA
This sequence comes from [Pythium] brassicae (nom. inval.), assembly GCA_008271595.1. Taxonomy (NCBI): domain Eukaryota; phylum Oomycota; class Peronosporomycetes; order Pythiales; family Pythiaceae; genus Globisporangium; species [Pythium] brassicae (nom. inval.). Next base: position 30,268 of record SMMQ01002887.1, on the reverse strand, counting down.
GTGACTGTCACTGTCACTGTCGCGTTGCTGCCGGCTTCTTCCACGTCGGACTCTGTCTGCTGGGGCTCGAGGCGAGTCACGACGGCCACGCGCTTCTTCCTCTTCTTCTGTTGCTGCTGCTGCTGCTTCGTCGGCTTGTTGCCAGTGGCGGCGCTTTGGTGCTCAGAAGGCGGCGCAGGGGCTGCAGACGTCCGTGCGCTCTCGTCACTGGACGAAGCGCCTGTCGACGCTTTCTTATGCTTCTTGGCTGTCGCGCGCTGCGGCGGCGCTGTGGCTGCGGCGTCAGCCCCGTCGGCTTTCGCTTCAGCGCTCGTCTTGGTGTCGGCTTTACTGTCGCTGTCGGCTTCACTGTCGCTGTCGCTGTCGGAGCCCGCGTTCCCAGCGTCAGTCCCCAGTGTGGCGCGTTGCTGGAGCAGCTCCTGCTGGTCCTCGGCTGACAGCTCCAGTCCCGCTTTGACTTTGTTCATGGAGCGCTTGAGGCGCTCGCGCAGCGTCTCCTTGTGGCCGAGCTTCGAGGTCGTGAGCATCAGGTTCAGCTGGTCGTTCGAGAGGCTCGAGGCTTCCAGCGACTTGTACAGGTCCTCTCGGCGCGCCTCCTTTACCTTCCGAGCCTGGATGAGCACACGCACACACACACAGGCACGCACCAGCAAACGCGACTCAGTATCAGTCGCAATCACGAGCGGCGATGTCTGTTACATATGAACTAATTGCAACACGTACCGCGAGGTGCTCGAGCTTTCGGCGCTTCGTCTTGCTCATGCGCGCTGCCTGCTGTACGAGCTCCTCGGGGACGACCTCCGCTTTGACACGCGGTGCTTTGCGGCCCACGACAACCAGCACGTCGCCATCGACACCGCCGAGCTCGGCGCGCAATTCGGGTGTCAGGATGTCATCACTGGCGGCAACAGTCGCAGCACCGTCCGCGTCTTCCGTGGCAAGTGGCATTTGTGACGTTTGTGACACTGCTTCGCTGTGGCTCTCGTCATCATTCTGATGGCTCTGCTGCTCTTGCTGCTTACGCTTCTTCTTAATCGTTTTGAGGCGCGCAGACGCGGCACCGCCACCGTGCTTGCGCTTCTTGCCAGCCATGGCGCACAGGAGGTGGAGGAGTGAAGAAGGAACTCGTGTGCTGGTCGAGTTTGTGACCTTTTGCGTGGTTGCCAGTCAACGCTTCTTTTGAAAGTGCGGTAATGAAGAAATTCAGGGGTCACACAAACCTGATCGATAAAGTGCGGTTTTTGCTGCCTTCGTATTTTTGCGCTTGCAAACAGTACTTTTGAACCTCCCAAAAAGACTACCCTATATCAAAAGCTTTATTTTCAGACGCATGGGCTCCAGCCGTTGGTGTCGATTGGTTCACACAGGTTGACGCTTCATTTCAGCCTTGGACGCTCGGCCGGGACTGCGGCGACGACGACGACAGCGACGACAGCGCAGTAGCAAGGCAAGCAGAGCAGGATGCCGACGAAGCGCGTGGCCGGCAAGAAGAAGCTCAAGTCCATCAAGGCGAAGCTCACCGATGGCATGGGCAGCAAGCGGCGGCTCGCCAAGTTCGGCAAGGAGCAGCGCAAGGGCATGCGGGGCTCGGCCGCCAACTACATCACGCGCTCGCAGGCGCTCAAGAAGCTCCAGGTGACGCTCAAGGACTTCCGGCGGCTCTGCATCCTCAAGGGCGTGTACCCGCGCGAGCCGAAGAAGAAGCCGAGCGGCAAGGACAAGACGTACTACTACCTCAAGGACGTCATGTTCCTCGCGCACGAGCCGATCCTGGACAAGTTCCGCGAGTTCAAGACCTTCATGAAGAAGGTGAAGAAGGCCATGGGCAAGCGCGACTTTGAGGACGCGAAGCGCAAGCACGAGAACCGCCCGACGTACGCGCTCGACCACATCGTGAAGGAGCGGTACCCGCGCTTCGTCGACGCGCTCGGAGACATGGACGACGCGCTCTGCCTCGTGCACCTGTTCGCAATGATGCCCGCGGGCAAGGGCGTCGAGGCGACCACGTCGGAGAACTGCCTGCGCCTCGTGCGCGAGTGGAACAACTACGTCGTGGCCTCGCGGTCGCTCACCAAGGTCTTTGTGAGCATCAAGGGCATCTACTACCAGGCAAAGGTGCAAGGCCAGACCGTGACGTGGCTCGTGCCGCACCAGTTCACGCCAACGGTGGACAAGCGCGTAGACGTGCGCGTGATGCTCACGTTCCTCGAGTTCTACGAAGTGCTGCTCAAGTTTGTCAACTTTCAGCTCTACACGGAGCTCGGCATCGCGTACCCGCCCAAGATCGATCTGCAGCTCGACCAGGCGGGCGCGCTGCTTGCAGCGCTCAAGCTCGAGCGCGCGCAGGCGAGCGACGCGGACGCGGACGCGAGCAGCAGTGCGGCCGAGAGCCAGCTTCGCGCAGCGGAGACTACGACCGACGCGAGTGCGCCGGCGGTCACGAAGCAGCAGAAAGACTCGGAGAAGCGCATCAAGACGCTCGCCAAGACGCTCGGCGCCGCCGCGTTCGACGCCGACGAGGACGACGAGGCGGCAGCCGCGTATGGCGCGCTGAGCGAGCCGCTGGAAGCCGCGTTCGCGTCCAACAAGCTCGCCGCGCACATCCACCAGGAGCAGCTGAATGAAGCGAGCGCCCGGAGCCTCTTTAGTGGGCTCGTGTTGTTCCTCTCGCGCGAAGTGCCGTCCGCGTGCCTCGAGCTCGTGCTGCGCTCGCACGGCGCGCTGCTCGGCTGGGACGGCGCCGGTTCGCCGTTCACTGAGAAGGACGAGCGCATCACCCACCACGTCATGGACCGGCCGCACCAGGGCCACCGGTACTTTAACCGCGAGTACGTGCAGCCGCAGTGGGTCTTTGACAGCGTCAACAACGGCCTACTGCTGCCGCTCGCGCGCTACGTGCCGGGCGCGGACCTGCCGCCGCACCTGTCGCCGTTTGTCGACGACGCGGCCGAGGGCTACACGCCCGAGTACCGCAAGCAGCTCAACAAGCTCAAGTCGGCGTCGCAGGTGCTGCGCGAGGTCGGGGACCTCGAGCGCGCGGCCGAGGACGACGACAACGACGAGGAGGAGGAGGACGAGGAGGAGGCGTTCGCGGCCGGGCTCAAGGCCGAGCTGGACGGCAAGGCCGCTGAAGCCGGCTCGGACGACGACGACGACGATGACGACGAGGTCGACGACGAGTCTGCGGACGACAACGAGGAGGAGAAGCCCGAGGGCTCGCAAAAGCGCAAGGCAGCGGCGATGGCCTCGTCCTCGTCCGAGACGGCGGCGCAGAAGACGTCAAAGAAGGCGAAGCGCGAGGAGGAGGCGAAGGAGCTGCACGAGCTCGCGACCAACATGATGTCGAAGAAGGCCAAGCGGCTGTACGACCGCATGCAGTTCGGGCTCGGGAAGAAGGCCGACAAGATCCAGGCGCTCGAGGACAAGCGCCAGGCGCTCGAGGACGAGAAGAAGGCGGCGTCCCAGCAGCCAAAGGCGGCGGAGGCGAGCGGCGCGCCGAAGAAGAAGACGCAGAAGAAGAAGAAGAAGAGCAAAGGCGGCAGCAACAAGCAGTAACAGCATTAGAGCACGCTGTGGCGCTGCGTGCAGGACAGTCAGTGGCTGGAGCTCGTGCGTTCTTCGTCTAATATACTACCTAGTTTATACTGTGACCGCATCGTCGCCCGGACTCGCGCGCACGGTCTCGCGCTTCTTGCCAGCCACCGACGCCCGATGTTTCGAGCTTGATGACAACCAAGCTTCGATTCGAGCCAAAAGAACGCAAAAATGCAAGTCCAGCATTGACTGGTTGTTGCAACGCAATGCCTCGAATCTCGTAAATGCGTCACTTTGGCGCCAAAACGCCTCCGACTAAGTGCGGTTTTTCGCGCATCCGCGCTGTTTTTTCGCCTCACACTCAGCTTGAGTCCATTTCAAGCCGCGAAGCGAGCGAGTGCCGTCGGCCCCCCGGTCTCTCTCCCTCTCGCGCGTCAGCGTGGGTAACAAGCGAGATCCCGCCCCGAGACGCGCGATGGCAGGCAACAAGGCGCTGCCGCCCAACTCCGTCGGCTGGCACATCCTCGAGGGGTACCCGTGGTGGCCCGTGTTCGTCTGCGATGCCTTCAAACTGCGTCCGAACCTGCACCAACTCGGTATGCGCGGCGCCCGTGGATTCCGAGACTTCTGTTGCGTCGCTGCCGCCGCGCGCGTGTGTGAAGGTGCTCACGCGTCTTCTCTTCTGATTGGTTGTCTCTGTGTCTCGGCAGGCTCGGGCCATCGGTTGATACAGCGCAAGGCGCGCGACTTCCCGGACGACTATGCGCTCGTCTACTTCTTCGGCACGCACGACTTGTACGTGAAACGCGAGAGAGAGGCTGGCTGGTTGCGTATGCGTGTGATGGAAGGGGAAGCTGCTCGAGTGCGCTGACGCTGCTGCGTTGGGGGGGCGTTGGCAGTGGGCAAGTGCGGCTGAAGAAGGGCAAGGTGCTGCTGCCGTGGGATTGCGACGAGAAGCCGCAGTTCCTCAAGGGCTTCCCAGCCCACCTCGTGAAGAAGAAGACGCAGCTTGATGACCTCAAGTTCGCGATTGAGGAGGCCGAAGTGCGTGTGTGGCTATGGGCGCTGGCGGGTGCTCCTGGCGGGCCCACTGACTGCCGTCGACTGACTGACGACGGGTGTGTGTGTGTCGCTAGGACTTCTTGTCGACGCCTGAAGACATCCGCCTGCCGCGGTTCATGGTGCCGTCGGACCTCGACCCGTCCATGGAGCCGCCGCCGCCAATGGAGCGCGACGAGGTGATGGACGACGGCGACGACGACGACGACGATGGCGACGGTGACGCTGGCGAGGAGCACGGGGGCAGCGACAACGAGGACCACGACGACGCGATGAGTGGCGGCGGCTTGGAGGACGAGGGCAAGCGGAGCAAGAAGAGCGCGGCGAAGGCGAAGAAGCCGTCGGGGAAAGAGAAGAAGGCGTCGTCGTCGTCAAAGGACAAGAAAGTGTCGTCGTCGTCGTCGAAGGACAAGAAGGAGAAGAAGGCGTCGTCGTCTAAAGACAAGAAGACGTCGTCGTCGTCGTCGTCGTCGTCATCCAAGACCAAGAAGGAGAGCAGCAGCAAAGAGAAGAAGAGCTCGAAGAAGGACAAGGAGGCGGGCGGCGGCGGCTCCGACGACAAGAAGCGCAAGAAGCCAGCGACAGGCGACGACGCGGCCGCGACACCCGCCGGGGTCGCCGCCGCCGCCGCCGCGAAGTCGCCACCGAGCAAAGTGGCGAAGAAAGAGAAGAGCGCGGACGTGAAGAGCGAAGCGGCGTCGGCCAAGCCGAGCCGCGCGTCCAAGGCAGAGAACAAGGCCGACAGCATGGCGCCCGACGCGCTGAACGCGCTGCTGGAGAAGGAGATCAAGTGGATCCTCGCGAACTGCCAGTTCGAGGAGATGACGACCAAGACGGTGCGCAAGCTGCTCGAGAAGCGCCTCGACATGGACCTGCGCCACCACAAGGCGTCGATCAAGGCGAGCGTCGCGCGGGTGATTGCGGCGATGGAGGACGGCTTGGACGCGGCCGCCGGCGAGGACGCGAGCGTCGCGAGCGTCGCCGTGAAGGAGGAGGACGCACCGGCATCTACGGTTTCTGTGAAGACCGAGGCGATGGCGTCGGACGGCGTGGCTGTCGCGCCGGTTGAGGCGGTGGCCGCTGTCAGTTCCAGCGGGGCTGTCGACGACGCCGACGTGGACATGAAGGCTGAGGAGCCGGAGCCGCCGGCCGACAGCAACGAGGACCACGAGGTGAAGAGAGAGGCCGAGCCAAGCGTCGAGCAGCTCTTGGTGGACGCCGAGCGGGAGCTCGGGCTAGTGATGAGTGACAGCGCGCAGCTCGTGGCGGCGCTGGTCGCGTTACAGCAGCAGGTGCCAGCTGTGGAGCGCGAGGCGCTGGCGTCGTCCGCGCTGCTGCCGAAGCTCGTGGTGCTGCGCGCGCACGAGGACGCGTCGGTGGCGCAGCGCGTCGCGTCGCTCGCGACTCTGTGGGGCGTCGACGACCTCGTGCCGGCGCTGCAGCCCGTGCGTGAAGAAGACATTCTGGCAATGAAGGAGACGCTCGATGACCCTGCGACGTCCCACGACGACGTGCTGCGGTGCCTCTCGCAGCTATCAGCGGTGCGTGAGGAGAGATGAGCTCTTGAGGACTGATGCCATGGTGTCGCCTCTCTGACGCACGGGTGCGTACAACTCGCTCGCTTGCTGCGTTGCAACAGATGCGCTTGGACATCACGCACATGAAGAACACGGGCATCGCGCGCGTGGTCGCCGACCTCCGCCAGCACAGGTACGTTGCGACACTGTGTTGGGTGGCTGAAGGAGAGAGAGAGAGGGGATTTCACAGCTGCCAGCCTTGGTGCTCACGTGTCTTCTGGTCGTGTTGTTTGCAGGAACGACAAAGTGTCGATTGCGGCCGCAAACCTCCGCAAGTCGTGGATCCAGCTGACAAAGTCCAAGACCGAGAGCAGTGCGTTGCAGCGTGTGCTGTCGCTGTGTGGTGTGTGTTTGGGACACTCTAACAGCTCGTGAGTGCCTGCAGAATCCGACGTGGACCGCGTGAAGGCGCTCGTGGACATGAACCGCGTCCTCGAGCAGAAAGACAGCGCGGAGGGCGAGAGTTCACACCTGGCGGTGCTCGAGAAGCTCCAGAGCCTGGCGCTGTCGACGCAGGACATCATCGAGTCGAAGATCGGCGTCGTGGTGTCGAAGCTGCGAAAGTCGAGGTACGTTCAGCATTGAACTATTGCATGATAGCTTACAAGAGTGTGGAGACTTTCAGCACTCGGGCGTTGGTACTGACGTCGTGTGTTGCGCTCTGCTTTCCAGCAACGAGAAGGTGGCGAAGGCCGCGACGCAGCTCCGAAAGAAGTGGAAGGCGGAGGCGGCGGCATGAGGACCGTTTTCTGTAGATACGCTCGGAAACGAGACGAGACGCTCTCGCGCTGGCACTGTCCGTCCGGCTGGCGGGATCGGATGCAAGGGTGCAAGGGTGCACGAAGGGCTGGGCAGGCTTGAACACATGCAACGCAACGAACGAGCTTTGCGAGATCTGTGTGGAGTTCGATCTTGGTTGCTTTGTTTTCAACCCGTTTCGCATCATGCTGTTTCGTAGTCTGCCATTCGATACTGTATGGGTTGAAAAGGTGTGGCACCAGCACCGCACCAGGTTGTTCGGCAGTGCGATTGAAAATCTGTGGTTGTTATGAAACGACTTGCCAAGAGCCCCCTGCTCTTCCAACCAGCCAGTCAGTCCGTCTTTAGCTGCGCCGCCGTCGAGAGAGAAGAGATCTTTTTGTCTCTCCCCATAGTGAAGCGCCGTTAAAACAGAGGTCCCCACCTTCTTCTTCCTCCACTTCCACCACAGCCACAGCCACCATGTCGGACGACGAGCGCTCGGTGCACAGCGACAGCGAGGACGAGGTGGAGCAGACGACGGAGGAGAAGGCTGTGGAGGACTGCAGCAACTCGGACGTGGTCACCAAGTACCGGCTCGCAGCCGAGATCGCGCAGTCGGCGCTGCAGGGCGTGCTCGCGCAGCTCGCAGCGGGCAAGGACGTGGTCGAGCTCTGCAAGTTCGGCGACCTGATCGTCGAGCAGCGCTGCGCCGCGATCTTCAAGAGCAAGAAGGTGGAGAAGGGCACGGCGTTCCCCACGTGCCTCTCGGTGAACGAGGTGATCTGCCACTACTCGCCGCTGCCGAACGAGTCGCTCGCGCTCAAGGCCGGCGACTGGGTCAAGATCGACCTCGGCTGCCACATCGATGGCTTCATCGCCGTGGTCGCGCACACGGCGGTCGTGCCGGAGGAGGGCTCAGCCGCGGAGGCGCCGTTCCCGGAGGTCGCGGGCGAGGCCGCGGACGTGCTCAAGTGCGCGCACGACGCCGTCGAGGTGTGCGCGCGCCTGATCAAGCCGGGCAACACGAACCTGCAGGTGACGGAGGCGCTGACGAAGCTCGAGGAGGCGTACGGTGTCAAGTCGATCCAGGGCACGCTCATGCACCAGCTCAAGCGCTTTGTCATTGACGGCAACAAGCTCATCGCGCAGAAGCTCGACGTGGAGAACCGCACGCCCAAGGCGACGTTCGAGGCGAACGAGGTGTACACGATCGACGTGTGCTACACGACGGGCAACGACAAGCCGGTGAACAGCGAGCGCCGCACGACGGTCTTCAAGCGCCAGGTGGACAAGCAGTACCGTCTCAAGATGAAGGCCTCGCGCTACGTGTTCAAGGAGATCAACTCCAAGTTCCCGACGCTGCCGTTCACGATCCGCGCGTTTGACGACGAGGCCCAGGCGCGCATGGGCGTCGTCGAGTGTGTCAAGCACGACCTGCTGCAGCCGTTCCCGATCCTCGAGGGCCGCGCGGGCGACAAGATCGCGCACTTTAAGGCCACGGTGCTGTTGCTGCCGAACGGCACGACCAAAATCACGGGCCTGCCGTTCCCGTCGGACCGCGTCCACTCGGACAAGACGGTAGACGACGACACGGCGGCGCTGCTCGCGTCGTCGCTCAAGAAGAAGAGCAACAAGAAGAAGAAGAAGCCGGCGAAGGCGTCGGCGTAGGCGAGCGACTGCTCCTTTGGCTTTCTCTTCCGAGTGAGGAGCACAGGACGGGACCTCGTGGGTGTCGGTCGATTCTCAGGCGGCGCGTGAGGGCGTGAGAGAGAGAGAGCGAGAGAAGAAGTGGCTGGCGCTCGTTTGGCGCCGGAGCTCGCGTTCTCGTTCAGATCTCTCGTCTTGTATGGATTCTGCTGGGGGTCGACCCTTGGAAGCAGTCTGGCGATCGACGCCACATCCCTCCCAGTCACAGCAACAGAATTTAACAATCGAAATGCAAGCGGCCTCTTCTCAGCCTCGCGGGGTCTGGCAGACATACTGTGCGCTGTACGGACAGTACATGCTTGCAGAGCTGTCCCACTGACGGAAGGCGGGAACACCCTTCCCTCTGTGCATGACTGTCAGATAGCCTGCGTTCGCAAGATCTACAGTTCTGCGACTGAAGTCCGATCACGCTGGACTCAGATTCGGACTTGGACTCTGTCGACGTCTTCAGGGTTGACGCACCCTGGCTTTCATCTGTCTCATCTCGATCATCTGGGCTAGAACTTCGCGCCTTGCTTGAAGCGGCGGAGCCCGGCAAACCTACATGTACCTACATGTAATCAGCTTTTGTCACTGCATGCACGGATCTGGAGAGCAAGTCCTTCGTACTAGAACTGTAGTATCAACGATCTTCCGATTCTGATGGTTCTGCAACACTGGACCCTCTGCGAACCGGGAAGTGTACTTTCATGTGTGGACCACACACAACCATTTCTCTTTGTGCTGACAGTTTGAACAGGTGGCCGATAGTTCGATGTCAACTGCATTCATCTCATCTCGCCAGGTATCTGACCGCCACGAGTTGCGCGAGGCGCTGAGGCGCGAGTCCGAACGCCTGCTGCGCTGTGTCGCCGCCAAGCGCTCGCTCAGGAGCCTCCGGCTCAAGATACTCCTGTTCAATCCAACGTTACAAAACCCGCACTTCGCCTTCACGCCCAAACTGTCGGGTCTTCCTGACACGCCAGTCGACACGGGCCTCCTCGAGAGCCTGCGGGCCCTCGGCGCCGTGCTCGTTCACTCCCAACGCCTGAATGCGCACATTGACTTCAAGTTCGCCTTCTGGAGGCAGATCATCGCCCCGATGGACGCGTTTGCTGTTTTTGTACGGTTCGAGCTGGACAACTGGGAGTGGACCTTCAAGGACGTCGTGTCTCCGAAATTGGAGATCGCGCTGACCGACAACGTGATCACGAGCGCGGCGCTCGAGGCGCTCTACACGTTCTTCACGGAGAAGCATGAAAGCAAGTTGCCAGACCGCTTTGTGCGCGCTTACGCTAGTATGGCCCCCTCGCCGGACGCGATCAGACTCGGCTTGTGTATCCGACTCGAGAGCGACGAACCTGCACAGTCGCTTCGCCTCCTAGACTCGACGCTCGAGCGAGTGTCTACGGACCCCGTGCGCCAGTTTACAGTGTTATCTGTGTTCCTGATAGCCCACGGGCTTCCGCGCGACACCTTATCAACTGTTCAAGAGCTGCTCGCCAAGTGGCGTGGCGCGTTCAAGATCCCGAGCGTGAAGTTTGAGCCCTCGGTATTCGCAATCGACGGAGTGCTCGCCAGTTGCACCACTTGCTTGGTAGACGCGCCCCAGCGCGTGGCGACTGGAGCAGCTCTTCATATTTCTGCCTCAAGCTCGACGAGCTATGTGAAGCCGACATTGTCGCAGTCTACTCGACACTGCGGTACGGGTCTGAGCTTGAGTCCATGAAGTTCAGCGGAGACCTTTCGGCGACAGACTCATCCGAGCGCGAGCGGTGCTGGCGCTGGCTCGCGTTCGCGTTTCTCTACCCGCCGTCCAAGAAACTCACGAAAGGCGAGCGACTGAAGACCCTCCGTGTCCCGCTCCATCTCGAGCCGTCCGAGTGGACTGCAGCGATCGCGCGCGTGGTGGCAGATCCTGCTGGTGCTCTGCTGAATCGAGAACCAGCGTTGAGCACCAACTTCCAGCACAGGTCCGAGCACTCGCGCGAGATCCGGATCTGCCTCGTCAAGCAAGGCGCGACGTTCTACCCACTCGCAGACGCAGCAGCGGCGGCACCTCTGCACTCGCTCGGTCATGAGTGCGAGCTGGAGGTGCTGGCGCAGGAGAACGGCTGGTCGTGCACCGTGGTTCCTGGGATTGGCCTTGCGTGGGTGACGGGCGATGAGATCGCGAGCTCCGAGGTCGAGAGTGTCGCGTTGAATGCCGGGTCCAGGGACATCGACCTGTCGCTCCCGACTCGGATCCGATCCGCTGACGATGATGATGATGCATCAGTGTCGTCCTGGGTTCTCGAGCGCTTTGGGGGACGCGTGGCGTCGCTGGGACCGATCGACAAGTTCTTCGTCGAAGACGACCCGACGATTTACCACGTCGACAGGCTCAGGACTGCGCTGCAGCTGTGTGGGCGCCTTAGCGACATCGTCGTGACCAACGACAGCTTGGAAGACGACGCGCTCGATGCCATGGTTGACGCCTTCGAGGCTGGACACGGCCGCACGCTCGACTGGCTAAGTATCAGCTTCAACAACTTCACCCACGAGCCGCTGAGCCGGCTCGCGCGCTGTCTGAGCGACCCGACGAAGCTCCTGGCGCTGACAGAGCTCGAAGCTGTCATCCCGGACATGGGCGTCGAGACGCTCGCCTGCTTCCGAGAAATGCTGCGTGTCAACACGACGCTGCGCCTCGTGCACCTCCCGGGTCCGTTCTGAGGCGTCGAGGCGCTTGACGATCATCCCGCGATGCGCGAGCGCCGGCTGATCAACGACGAGTTCCAAGGCCAAACGATCGAGCACGAGCTGCCAGCGCGCCACAAGCTGACGTTCCTAAGTGTGCTTCATCCGAGCGCGAGTCTCAGAGAAGCGCCATCCAGGGCTGCAGGCCGAGCGCCGTCTCGCTACGAGCTCGACCGCGTCATGGCATCCACGATCTTCCAGTTCGCAGCCGACGGGTTCGCGCGTCGGATTCTGTGGGAACAGCCCGAGTGAC
>SMMQ01002887.1:0-11576 GCA_008271595.1 [Pythium] brassicae (nom. inval.) | reverse complement strand
GACCCCCCCCCCCCCCCCACCCACCCACACACACACACACCCACACGCACTCGTGTTCTGCCTCAAGGGGTACAGTATCAGCTCCAAAGTCCGAGGCATCTATTGGCAGTGACGTGGCGCAGTGCCGGTGCGCCGTACCGTGTATTCTCTCTTTTTTCACGCTTGCCGCTTGGAAGAGCTCAAGCAGGCGTCACTTTCCAAAAATCCCAAAAAGATCCGCTCCCAGAAATGGCGCCGCGTGGCGTGCTGCTGCTGCTGGCGCTGGCGGCGCTGCTCTGCGCCTGCGCGCTCGCCGGCCGCGACTACTACGAAGTGCTCGGCGTCACGCGCGACGCGTCGACGGCCGAGATCAAGCGCGCGTTCCGCAAGCTCTCGCTCAAGGTGGTGCTTTTACACGTTGATATGCATATCGAGAGGGACCCTCACTGACGCTGACTGTGACTCTTGTGGTGACGCGTAGCACCACCCAGACAAGAACCCGGGCGACGAGGAGGCACACAAGAAGTTCGCTGAAGTGGCAGGCGGTGCGTCATTTGTCACATGTTCGCAGTGTTTCATTTGGAGCGACACCATTTGAGGCGACCAACCGGGTGCCTCCTTCTAACACTGCACCATTGCCCTGCAGCCTACGACGTGCTCTCGGACGAGGAGAAGAAGGCCAAGTACGACCGCTTTGGGGAGGAAGGGCTGAGCGCGAACGGCGGCGGCGGCGGCGGCCACGACCCGTTCGACATCTTCTCGCAGTTCTTTGGCGGTGGCGGCGGGCGGCGCCAGCAGCGCGAGCAGGAGCCGTCGCGCGGGCCGGACGTGGTGCTCCCGCTGCGCGTCTCGCTCGCGGACCTCTACAACGGGCGCGTGCTGCAGTTCTCGGCGCGGCGCGAGACTGTGTGCCACCGCTGCCACGGCCACGGCGCCGCGCACGAGCACGACATCCGCGTGTGCGCCGAGTGCGGCGGCCACGGCGTCAAGATGACCACGCGGCGCGTCGGCCCGGGCTTCATCCAGCAGTTCCAGACGACGTGCGACGCGTGCCACGGCCGGGGCAAAGTGGCCGCGAGCACGTGCCCCGTGTGCGGCGGCCGCAAGGTCGAGCTGGGCGACCTCGCGTTCGACGTCGACCTCGAGCGCGGCACGCCCGACGGCTTTGAGGTCGAGTTTGAGAACTACGCGGACGAGGCGCCCGGACAGCCCGCGGGCCACGTGCGTCTGCAGGTGCAAACGACGCCGCACCCCGTGTTCACGCGCGACGGCGATGACCTCTGGATGGAGCTCACGATCTCGCTCAAGGAGGCGCTCGTGGGCTTCCGGCGCGCGGTCACGCACCTCGACGGCCGCGAGGTGCCCGTCGCGCGCGCCGCGGTTACGCCGCCGCGGTTCGTGGCCTCGCTGCCGGGCGAGGGCATGCCGAAGCGCCACTTCCCGTCCGAGAAAGGCGCGCTGCACGTCAAGTTCCACGTCGCGTTCCCGGACGCGCTCTCGGACGCGCAGAAGGAGGGCTTCCGCCGGCTCTTTGGCCGCGTCAAGTGACCCATTCGACGTGGTCGGGAGAGAGAAAGCGGGTTCACGTAGACGAGGACGACGACCCAGCCACCCCCAGCGCTCCACCCTCATCAGGACGGAACGTAGTAGCAAGTCCGGCCGATGAACGCTCTGGATGGCATTGGCGGGGATGGAAACAATACACGTCCGGCGCCTGGCTGCTGCTTCGACGAGCGCCACGAGCGGATAGCTACAGGTACCGACTGACTGACCACGATCGCATCCGCACCACTCTCTCTTACGACAGGCTGCTGCTGCTACTCTTGAGCTTCTGGAACATGGCGGACGCGAGCGACGGCTTGCGGTCGCCCAGCGGCACGGGCGCGCTGCTGCTCGAGCCGCCGCCGCCGCTGCTGAAGCTCGCGCCGCTCGAGTAGCTCGACGAGGTTGATAAATAGAAGTCCGGCGACAGCGACGACGACGACAGTGACGACGTCGAGTGCGAGCTCCCGAGCGGCGGGTGGTGCAGCGGCGGCGGCGTCGGCAGGAACGACGCGGGCGACGCCGCCGCGCTCCGGCCGACAGGCGAGAGCACGGGCGTACGGGGCGGCGCGTGCTGCTGCTCCAGCACGTCGCCGCTATAGCGGCGCTTCTGACGCGCGCACTGGGTGCACACGCGCACGCTCGTGGTGCCGACCTCGGGGAGCGCCACGTCCTTCTTCGGGCAGCAGTCCGAGCAGCAGATCTCGCCGCACAGGCGGCAGTGGTGGCGCCGGCGGCGCAGGTTGAACACCTTGTCGCAGCAGTGGCACACGGGTCGCTCGCGATCGCTCACCCAGTGCGGCTGGTGCGCCAGCAGCGACTGCGACAGCCGCCGGCTCGTGAGCACCTCCTCGAGCTTGCCGATCCGGGCGACGAGCGCGCGCAGCTTGGAGCGGCGCGCCGTCAAAGGCAGCTGCGCCTTCTCGAGCACGGACGCCACGAACTGCACCTCGACGCACCCGGGGGCGTGCGGCGCCTCGCGCACCATGATGCCTGTCGGCTGCAGGTCGGTCGGCCGCGAGCCGAGCTCGTCGAGCCACGGCTGGCACTGCGGCAGGTACACCGACTGGAGCGCGCGCACGTACATGGGCCGCACGTCGGCGGGCGCCGCCGGCTCCTCCCAGTCGTTCACGAGCACGCACTCGTAGTCGAGCAGGCAGTAGTTGGCGCGCTGCGAGAACATGCGGCCGTTCCGTTCGCCCACAACCCACCGGAGGCTCAGGTTGCCCTGCTGCCCGCCCTGCGTCAGCGCCGACCGGTACTCGTCCATCGACAGCGTCGCAGGCGCTCCCGTCGACGTCATCGACGACGTTGAGCTGTTGTGGCTCGCGGGCTGCTGGTGCAGGCTGCTGCTGCTACTGTTGTTGCTGTGGCTCTCCATGCTCGCGGCCGTGGAACGCTTCCCCGAACGGGGGTGGCCCCGCGTGGACACTACGAGCGGCCGGCTGAGCTCTGTGAACGCCTGGTACGGGTCGTCGAGCCCGTCGACGACCTCGACGACCTCCTCCTCGTCCTCGTCGTCGTCGTCGTCGTCCGAGCCGCCGGTCGACGACGAGTCGCTCAGGTCCGTCGCGGACTGCGACTGGGACGACAAGTGCTGGAGCTGGAGCGGCCGGGGCGGCGTGGCGGACACACCCGTGCGTGTCACGCCGCAGCTGTTCGTGAGGCTGCTGCTGCTGCTGCTGCTAGTCGGGGCGGGAGCTCCACCGGCAGCTCCGCCGCCGCCGCCCGAAGCCGCTGGCGCCCCGCGCTGGCTGCTGCTGCTGCTGCTCGACTGCGCGTGGCGGCGGCGCGGGTGCTTGGCGCCGCTGCTGCTGCGGCGGCGCTTGCGGCGGTAGATGATGCCCGCCGCCGTGGTCTTGACGCCCACGAGGTGGTGCATCGCCGTGTCCATGTCGTCGCGGTCCGAGCGGATGATGAGCTCGACGACCTCGTCCACGCTCGCGGGCACGACCACGACGCTCTTGACGAGGTACTGCTGCAGGATCTTGGACCCAAAGATGTGCCCGTAGCCGAGCGGGTCCCAGTCCGGGTCGTCCTCACCTGGGGCCAGCGCCGCGTCCACGGCGCTCGGGTCGTTCACGAGGCTCGCGTTCATGCCCGACTCGCCCAGGTTGATCGTGTTCCAAAGGAATGTGTTCGTGCCGATCGGACACACGCGCTCGAGCAGCGTGACGCGCGCGTCGACGCCGCCGCCCGCGCTGCTGCTGCCGTTGCTGCCGCTGCCATTGCTGCTGCTAGCGCCCAGTCCGGCGGCGGCGGCGCTGCTGCCCGCGGCGGTGCCGACGCTCAGCGGCCCCGGGGTCCCAGCGCTGCCGGCGGCTGCCCCGAGCGCCGTGTCGGCTGCGTGCACGAGGCTCCAGTTGACCGCGTCGTCGACGCCAAAGCCGAAGAGGGAGAGCGAAGCGCGCGCCTGGCTTTCGAGGTCCTCCTCGAGCGCGGGCGAGAGCGCCGACACGGGCGCCATCTGCAGGTTGAGCACGCTGGCGCCGCCGCTCGAGGACGTCTTGAGCAACCGCGAAGGGTACATCGGGTTGGACTTGCCGCGCGGTCTCACCATCCAGCAATGCGGCGAGAGGCGGCCGAAGCGGTTCGGGCGGCTCACTCGCAAGTCCACGCACGCACACCGGCGCAGACGACGGGCCTTTTGTGGCGGCCAGAAACAGGGACGCGCCGCGCACGCCAGTCACTCGCTCTCGCGCGCTTCAGCCGCTTGCTGAGGCGAAGGTGAAGACGAAGGCGGACAGAGGACGGAGGCGCCGAGGGGAGAGGCGTGAGGGCGCGGCAACAGACAGCAGTCGGCGACGGCGAGAGCGCAAGTGAGTCCGAAACTGGCGCCGCCGACGGGACGGGCGGGCGGGCGGGCGGAAACGGGAAGTGATGCTGCGCTGCTCTCTTCTCTGCCAAGGAGACTGCTGTCGCTCGAGGGGTTGTCAAAAATTACAAAACTAGACACAGCTCACTGTGCGAGTTGATACTGCTGGAGTTTTAGAAAAAGAATGCCAATAGAAACTGTTGCGGATAAACCTGTGGGACGTGAAGGTCGTGAGTATCGAAACTTGGGTCTGAAACTGGCTGTCTGAGGCGGAAAAGAGTGAGTCAGAGTCAGAACTCGAGCGATATGTTGATGTTAACATCGCATGGCAACAAAAGGTGTTGGCAACTACTGTGACTCGCTCGCGTGGGTGCTTCCTGACGCACATGGCGGTTCGCGGTGGTCGCCATCTCTCTCGATATCAAGAGCCCACGTAGCTCCTCCTCAGGGCAATTTAAAGAGGAGGGTGGGAGCTGCCGGTTGACTCGCTGTGCTGTGTGCTCTCTCTCCGCTCCAGCGACTACACGCCGGCTTTGGATCTGCTGGTGCTCCTGACGTCCGGTTCCGCCGGAGATCAAGTGGGCTCGTATGAGAAGAGCGAGAGGACCGATTACTCGATCGTTCGGATCACTTTTCGATGGCGGCTTTGGATTCCTTGTTCTCACGTATCAGAACATGCGGATCTGAGCGAGCAGGGCTGGTGCGCGTGACGAGTGGGGCGAACAAGCGAGGCGGGGAGCAGACGCGCACGCTCTCACTCCGACCTCCAACGCGTGCGAATGAGCAACCAGCGCCGACCGCTCTTCTGCCTGCACTCACTTGCCCCAGTCCCACGGCAGAACCCACATAATCCCACATCCTGATGCCTCTGACTCGTTCGGTGCCTCGTAACGTGCATCCATCAGCTCGACGAGTGCGCGTTCGTCAAACGCCACGTTGGCAACCAACAAGCCGAGAACGATCAAAGGAGCGCGTGGGGTTGGGATACAAAAACACCTATTGACGCTCGCTGGCGGCTGCAGACCGCAGGACACGACCCCAGTCCCCAAACACTCTGCCTGCCTGCCTGCCTGCCTGTCGACACTCTCTCTCTCTCTCTCACCCTGTCCATTGCTTCCTGACGGCCTGGCTGCCTGCCTGCCTGTCCAGCCCCGACGCCCCGCTGTCCTTATAATGCCTCCACAAACGTCATGAGGTCCTCCCCGTTGTCGTCGCCGTTCGCGTCGCCGCCACCGCCGCCGCCGCCGCCGTGTCGGCCGCCCATCCCGGCGTCCTGGCCGTCGTACGACATGAGCCCCGAGCCGTCCATGTCGAGCATCCCCAGGTCCCCAAAACCCGTGGGCGACAGGTCGTTCGGGAACCCCATCGAGTACCCGGACGACGAGCCGGCACCGCCCAAGTTCGACGGCATCTGCAGCAGCGAGCCCTCCATGTACAGGCTGTCGTCGAGACTCAGACCGAGCCCAGACGACATCGACGGGCTCTCCTGCGGCTGCTGCTGCTGTTGTTGCTGTTGCTGCTGCTGCTGCTGGCGCGCCTGTTGCTGCATCTGCGCTTGCTGCTGCGCTTGGTTCTTCTGCTGCTGCTGTGCTTGCTGCTGGCGGAGCTGCGCCTGCTGCTGCTGGGCCTGCGCGTTCTGCTGCTGCTGGCTCGGAGTCGAGTTCAGGCCCTGCACCGGCGGACCAGACTGCGCGCGCTGCTGCTGCTGCTGCTGCTGGGCGGACTGCGGCTGAGCCTGGCTGCTGCCGCCCGGCGCTTGGGTCGGCTGGTTCGACGCGCCGCCTGCCGCCTGCTGCTGCTGCTGCTTTAGCTGATTCGACGGCACGCCGCTCGCGCTCGGCTGTTGCCCCTGCGGCTTCTGCTGGCTCTGCTGGTTCTGAAGCTGCTGCTGCTGCTGCTGCGCGGCCATTTGCTGCTGGCGCTGCATCTGCAGCTGTTGCTGGCGCTGGTACTGCAGCCGCTGCTGCTGCGCCTGCGCCGCCTGCTGTTGCTGTTGCTGCTGGTGCTGTTGCTGCTGCTGGTGCTGCTGCTGCTGTTGTTGCTGCTGCTGTTGCTGCTGGTGCTGCTGTTGCTGCTGCTGTTGTTGCATCTGGTGCTGGCGCTGAAGATGCTGCTGGTACTGCTGCTGCTGTTGCTGCTGCTGCGATGTCGCCTGGTTCGTAGGCTTCTGCTGGCCTTGCTGCGGCTGCTGCTGCTGCGCCTGTTGCTGCGCCTGTTGCTGTGCCTGTTGCTGTTGCTGCTGCTGACGCATCGGATCCATCATGGTCATCGCGCCACCAGCGCTTCCGCCGGCTGCCCCTGGTTGACCCCCCGGGGCGGGCGAACCGCTCGGCGTCGGTCCAGCGGACGGCGGAGCCCCTGCGCCGCCGACGCCTCCACCGCCGCCGGCGCCAGGCGGGAAGCTCCGCTTGTCCGTCTCAGTGCGCAGCTTCTTCAGGTACGGGTTCACGATCTTCACAATGTACTTGTAGACCTTGTCGAGCTCCTCGAGCTTCCGTGGCTGGTGCGTCGACTGGTCCTCGCTCAGCACGCTCGCGCAGAGTTGCACATAGCTCAGCAGGTACCGCAGCTTCTTCTTCTGGTCCGTCTCGTTGTGGTCTTTCATGTGGTCCACGTACTTCTTGAACGCGCTGTGCACTTTCTCGACATCGTCGTGGTACTTGGCCTTGAGCGCCACGTGCTGGCGCCAGTACTCTGCCGCGCTGTCGCCCACGTTCCCGAGCGCCGCTTCGGACTTCACCGCGGCGCCAGGGCCCAGGCCTGCGCGCACGGCCGCGTCCGGTGTCGCCCCGCCCGGGTTCCCGCCGCCCACCTGCGCACTCGGCATCCCACCTCCGTTCGGCGCTCCCGTGGGCATCAGCTGCTGTTGCTGCTGCTGTTGCTGCTGCTTGATTTGCGGCTGCGGCGCGCCTGGGTGGCCCGCAAACTGCTGCGGGTGGCCCGGGTACCCGGGTTGCGGCCCGGGGACGACGCCCGGCCCCATGCCCTGCGGCGGCATGGCGCGCACACCGCCCATGGCCGGGTTGCTGTAGTACGAGAAGTCGAGGCGCGACAGCATGCCGTTGTTCGGCATCGTCTGCGCCGCCATGGCGGCCGTCATGTCGGTCGGCTGCGCACGCAGCGACTTGAGCCGGTTGAAGATCTTGGTGATGTAGTCCTCCTGCGTGCGCGACTCCTTGTAGAGCGTGAGCTCGTACCACGACACGTTCATCCAGAGCTTGATGCCGGGCGGTGGGTCGCTCGCGACGCGCACCATCTCGTTGTAGCTGCGAGCAGAGCACGCGTGACGCCACCACAGTAGCTGTCCGTCAGTCTCTCGCTCGCTCTCTCACTATCACCCTCTTCGAATAGACAGACGACCTCAACAGAGCACGCACATCTTCGCAATGAGATTCGCGCGGTGCTCGCGCGTGAGCTGGATGCGCCAGTCGGCGCCGCCCATGCCCTGCGGCCCGCCCGCGGCGACCGCCCCGCCAGCCATCTGCATGCCCGGGTTCATGGCCCCCATTTGCCCCATCTTGAGGTTCATCTGCTGCTGCTGCTGCTGTGCGTTGAGCGCCGCCATCTGAGGCGCCGACATGCCGTTGAGCATCATCATCTGCGAAGGCGGCGGCACACCGTAGGCGCTGGCGGGCGCCATGCCCATCGCGAGTGGGTTGGCGGCGCCGCCCGCCGCACTCATCGGCATCGACATCGCCTGCTGCATGCCCATTGGCATCGACATGGTCTGCGGTGCCATCCCCATCGGGTTCACGGCGTGCGGTGGGGGCGGCGGCGGCGGCTGCTGCTCCATCGCACAGGTCGTTGTCGGTCGATTAACTCGGGGAAACGCCTCTGCACCGGCGCGCTCGCTCGACGTGCGCGCTTGCTCGCTCACTCGCTCGCTTCTCGCGAATTTCAAAACTGCGAGTGACTCGTGGTTTGTATGAGACGAGTTATGTCGCTTTTGTGGTGAGGTGGTGGACCTTTCAAAGACGATTGCGGTTTTGAAAGGGAGGATGGACATAACTTGCATTTTGTATAGGTTGACTTTTCCTTAGTATTTGGTACTTGCAAGTGCTGAACAAACTCCAGTTCCTTGCAAGCAGCATCTTCCAACAACGATCTTTGTGTTTCTCAACCAAGCAACCGCTCTTCGCGTCGAGAGGTGGCTTGAACTGCAGATCCAAGCGCTCGTCTTGGACTCAAGCTTAGACTTGATCAAGGATTCGCAGTCGCGCTTGTACTCGGATGAAGTGCACTCAATAGCGCAACTGTTGCTGCTGATGCTCGTCGACTCACGCCTGAACTTCGTTTGGAAGTGATCGATTGTCTTGTCGATCAGTCTCCGCTCGGTCATCGCAGGATTATGGTGCTCTCGACACCCCTAAAGAGACCGTCGAGATGCACGACGCGCTGCCTCGACTTCGTCCACTCTTGTTGGAAGACGCTTGACGTAGAATGAATGCTATCACACGTACAACGACAGATACGGGTACACCAACGTGAGTTGGGACTTTCAAGCGCGTCGGAGTACGATGCCAACAAGCCCAAATTCCATCCCGCTTGGCAAGTCCTTTTACGGCGAGAGGTTGGAACGCTGTCTTGGGGGAAGGACCACGTATTGTAGTAGGATTGATATCTTCTCAAAAGAGTTCATGTGCACGACGGGTGTCTCTGCATTACGGGAGAACAGAGAAGGCCAGATTGGCGCAAGCACGATTGCAGCCTGGCGTGTCCGTCTTCAGCGCGTTTGTTGCGCGAGGCGTCAGTGACAACCACGTCCATGGACCCGTTCGTAGCTCACGCTCCACTTAAGTACTCGTTTGTTCACGAGATGATTCTTCCACGAGGTCCTGGGAGAACTCGGGAGCAATACTGGAGAGCGGTCCGGTTCGAATCTGCTCGCCGAAACACTTGGGATCCGAAGCAACGTTGCTTCATGCTTGTGTAGCACAAGACCCGAAGGTGTCGGTCGGATCGCATTCGTTCTTGGTCTCTGTGTTACTCACGCCCACTTCCGCCGATCTTCTGCTTCGTTATCGCCTTCAAGTTGATGCCTGGAGTCCGACGTTGAGCAGAAAGCGACAGCAGACACGCTCAGATACAACGGCGGCGCTGCATCGCTTGCCCGTGCTCGTCGCGCGAAACGATGACTTGCGAGCGAGATCGAAGCGAGTTTCGGTTCCAACGAAGTTCAGAGTCGGAAAAAGTTTTTTACACGCAAAGGAGTTGCGACCCTAACCCTTACGTGGCAGCAGCACATATTTCGTCACAAACCGGGAGAGGAGGAGGCTTCGTCGGTGGCGCAATTGCGCTGCCTCTCCTGAACTCGGTCTCTGACTCTCAACTCAACGCGCACTCGCCGATTCCGCCCACACACGCGGTCCCGACGACGAGAACTTGACGCACCAGCGGTAGCGGTAGCAGCAGCAGCAGCAGGAGACTCAGCAGCAGCCTCAACGACGACTCACAATGGCGTACGACGGCGACAGCAGCGACAGCGAGGCCGAGGATCTATCGTCATTCTCGTCCACGTCCACAATGGACTCGGACTTTGAGATCCCGGCGGCGCTCAAGCACCTGCGCGTCTGGGGCAACGAGCGCGTGTCCGCCAAGCTCTCGCAGACCATCTCGTCCATGGCGAGCATCCGCGAGAGCGAGTCCATGCGCTTCAGCATGGCGACCGCGAGCAAGTGGAAGAAGAAGGGCTACAACCCGTACCAGCCGGACGCCGCTGGCTACACGGCGCTGCACCGCGCGGCCAAGCGGGGCGACGGCGCGGTCGTGACCTCGCTGCTCGCCATGTTCGACGGCCGCCCGGTGGACCTCGCGGCCGTGCGCTCGTACAAGCAGGAGCAGCTGGCGCTGCACATCGCCGCCAAGTACGGCAACCTCGAGGCCGCGCAGCTGCTCGCGGCGCCCGAGTTCCGCGCGCACGTGAACGCGCGCGACCGCAACGGCAACACGCCGCTGCACTTCGCGGCGACGTCCAACACGCCGTCGGCGGCCGCGGTCGTGGCGCTGCTGCTGCTGCGCGGCGCGGACCCGACCGTGAAGAACCACCGCGACGTGTTCCCGATCGTGGCGCACGTGCTCACGGCGCAGGAGGACGACCCGGAGGTCGTGCGCCTGCTGCTCAAGCACGGGAGCGACCCGAACACGATCGACGCGGCGGGCAACACGGTGCTGCACATCGCGGTCTCGCAGGGCCTCTGGCGCGTCGCCGCGTGCCTCGTGCGCGAGAACGCAGGCATGACGATCCGCAACAACGACGGCGCGCTCGTGCTCGACATGCTGTCGCCGCCGCAGCTCGCGTGGCTCGCCAAGTTCATCGTGCACCCGCCCGAGTGGGTGCCGAACACGGCGCACAAGGCCTGCATGGCGTGCGCGCGCAAGTTCGGCCTGCTCGTGCGGCGCCACCACTGCCGGCTCTGCGGCCGCGTCTGCTGCGGCCCGTGCTCGCGCTACAAGCGCAAGCTGCCGTTCACCGACTCGCGGCTCAAGAGCGCGGCCAAGGCGCGCAACCAACTTGTCAAGGTCTGCTCCACGTGCATCACCGTCCGCGAAGCCAGCGACGACGACGTCTCGTGGGCGAGCACGCAGCCCGAGCGGTTAATAGCGAGCGACATCTCCATGGACTTTGACGACTAATGTGCCAATCGTATAGCCGAGCGAGCGCGGACGAAGCGCTCCCGTTTCCCCTCCCTCCCTCTTCGTTTCGGATACCGGTATCTGCCCTCTTGCTTCCTTCCTTCCCCAAAGGCTCGGTCCGTCGTACGCATCAAACGCTCTCGTCGTCTCTCGTCATCTCTTCACTCTTTCCAGTGGGCAGGGCCAGTCCACCGACCCACCCGCCGCCCGTCGGACTCGCCCGCCTACGCCTGGTACGCGCCGTGGGTCGGCAACATCATCGGCCCGCCATCCTTCATGCTGCTCGCAACGCGACCCGAACGGGTGAGTATTAACTCCCTCGATTATTTCACGCCCACCCCACACTTGCCCATATCCGCACGCACCTCTTGAAGTAGTAGTAGAGGAAGTCGGCCATCATGAGCATGTGGCCGATCTGCACGAAGATCACCGCGTAGCCGACGTGCTGGCCGGCGTCCTTCTCGCCCAGCTCGTGGTACGACGAGAACCAGAACACGAGGTGCAGGAAGCTCCCGAACGCGAGCGCGTACACAAAGTGCGAGATGCACGACTCGACCGCGCCGCCGCCCTGTGCGCAGGAGGGGGGGGGGGGGGGGGGGGGGGCCCC
>SMMQ01002881.1:7531-18787 GCA_008271595.1 [Pythium] brassicae (nom. inval.) | reverse complement strand
CCGCGCGCCACTCGGTCGCCGTCCAGCCGTACTTGCCGTTCGTCGGACCGCCCGAGAACGGCGAGTTCAGGTACGAGCCGATGCGGAGCTTGGCGTACGCGATCACCTTCTCCTCATCGAGGGTCTTGTCGCCCTTGAGCAGGTTGTCAATGTTGATCTGCGTCATCTGGCCGAGGATGTCGTCCGTGGTCAGCTTGGCCATGATGGCATCGGTTCTCGAGTCCCAGGCGTCACCAGCAACGGTGCGGGCAGCCACCGCAGCGCAGCACGCCACAGCAGCGAACCAGGTGCGGAACATCTTGCTTCGTCGGTTGCGCTGGTCTCAGATCGAGGAGCTACTGCCGGTGTTCCAAGTCGGAGGCGAATTGGAAAGTGATCTGTGGTGTCGGTGCCATCGGATCGGGGGTACTTGAAGGTGCGGGCGACCAAGCGCCGTCCGGCGCTGGGTGAGGAGTGTTGATGCACAAGAAGTTCTTGAGCTGATGGTCTTTTGTCGCGTTGTCAGTGCTGACCGCGGATCTGCGCCGGTGTGATTGACAGCCGGGCGTTGCTGGTTTTCCTGCTTATTTCGCCTCGAATTGCCGAGCGGAGGCCGAACATGAGCCTCTGCCTTGAAAGGCGACGGTCAAGTGCGACCATGCCGAGCGAACCTGAGGGTGCAGAGCCGCGCGAGAGACCTCGAAGTGGGACTTGAAGTCGTCCTGGAGTCCACAACGGGTCGACAAACTGAAGCACCTCAAGTCGCAAGAGCCGTCTTCTTCAAGGCAAACTCGAGAGGTTCAAGCAGGAGCGCGACGCCGTCCTGAGCGCTGAGTGCAAGAAGCGCGCGTTCGGTATGGGCGATCTCGCCTCAAAGTCTCGCGATTATCTGTCATGCGTCCGTCTTGTTACCAGTTTAATGCGAGGCGACGTGGTCGAATCCTTTCACGCCGGACACATCTCCGAGCACGCTTGGAGCTCGACCAGAGTCCTCTCGACGAGTTGGCACACGCCTCAGCGCCGGCAAGTCTTGAGCCGCTGCGCCAAAGCATGTTCCAGATGGAAGCGGAAACTTGATTCCTGCCTGTCGCCGCCCAGGCTTGTAACACCGATCTCTGGGACGAAGAATCAAGTCGCTGCCGCCTCGTCGTTCCCTCGTCGCCGCGCATGGAGTTCATGCAGCGCGCGCGCAGATTAATCTGATAAACTCGTTGTCTTGGAGCTTCGGAGAAGGCAGTCGGACTCACACCTCGCCCGGCAAGTCGGTTTGGCGATTGATCCCCTTGACGAAAGAGAGTCGTCGATCATGGACAGAGGTACAAGGTGGAGAGCGGCGTCTCGCTGCCTTGGTGGGCTCCACCCGCCCTCTACCGTAGAGAGCAGCGTCTCGCGATCTCGCTAGTAGCGATAGGAGGGGCGTGGAGAGGACAAAAAGTTCGGTCGCCCGGTGCTTGGACTGCCGCTTCGCACTTGTAATGAGGCTTCGCCTTCCTGCAAAGCCTGACACACAAACGACTGTCCCCCACAACTCGAAGCACCGCCTTTGCAGGAGCTGTGATCGGGTTGAAAGCAGGGCCGTGCTGTAGCCTTGCTTACGTGGATTGGGCCGGGTGAGTGGAGCAACCTGCAGCACAGTCGCGCTCGAGTACGGCAGCTTGCAAGTCCGCTCCCGTGCAGGACCTCCGCCAGTACTGTATATACTGTACACTACTTACGCCGCGGCAGGTCGGCAACAACAATAGCAAATGGCTCGGCGTTGGGGTTGACCTGACCGTTGCAGAGCGAGCGAGCTGCTCACCCATGATGTCATGGACGGGCGTTCTGAATGGTTCAACTTCAACTATGACCTCCCTTCGATCCCTCCGGCACCCCATACTGTATGCTGCCTCCAGGCCAGCAATGCAATGCGCTTCGAACGAAGCGCCGAAACTGAAGCGAGAGATCTTCGGGGTGCACACTAGGCGACACTCTTTCCTAAGCTCGAGCTTTGAGCGCTGCCAGTGGCTGGGCTGAGCAATCAGCACACTGCTCCAATCGCGGCGGCCAAGCGCGGAAAACGGCAGAGCTACCGCAGCACTTGCTGCAGCACCAGCATGCGCGCCGTGCACAGGCTGCCGATTCAGGAATCACCGATCACCGATCACCGTGGCCGGTGCTTTGTTGAAGCCCCGCGACCCGGTGCCACTGTTGTTACTCGCGACGAAGCGACGCCAACTTCATTTCGCGCTGCCTTGCTTTTCTGAGTCTGACACGGTGCGTGCGTGTGCGCTTGAATGGAAGGCCGAGCCTCTTCGTTTGAGCTCGAGCGTGAGCCAAGCACCAGAAAATTAGCACTGCGCACGCCAAGCGATTTGCGACACATCGCACCAGTGTCGAGCGAGCGCCTTGCATTGCATGTCTGCCTTCTTTGCTTCGGAGCACAGCGAGGGGAACGAACTGCGGTGCTGGGTTGGCATGGGGCCGTATCTGAAGCGGCCTCGTGTGCATCAAGTCTCGCGTCGCACTCACATCAAGACCGCGCATGAACGGATCACACGGTGACGGATGGCGGAGCAATGGAGCCGAATGCTGCTCTGCAACAGCAAAAGGAGGTCTCCTCGGGCCTCTCGTTGCTTCACAAGCTTCCGCCGCCCACCACCGACGACGGCAGAGCGCTCCTGCTGGGATTGTAAGAGAATGCAATGATGGCGCTTGGACTGCGGTGTCTTCGATGCCGTCTCGCTGCAGTCCTAGCGAGTTGAACGTGCGTCATGCATGCATGTCCTGTCTCGGAATTGCTCCGACGAGGTCGCGGCGTGCGTGCTCCTTCGTTAGCGTATGATGGCGATGCCTCCCGACTCTTTGCCAGGAACAGCAACGCCGTCATGCCCGGCTCGATGCGTTGCAGGCGAACCAGAACTCCTTCCAGGTGGCACGACGGTCTTCCAGCCAGATTATATGAGCGCCGCGTACCCGAGCAAGATTGACCGTGATGCGAATGCGGCTCGCAGCAGCATCGACCCAAGAACTTGGCGCTTCTCCAATCTGGAGTCCAGACGCCAGTTTCGAGGAACCAACCAGCACCAAGTGCGACAACTTTGGCCAAGATGCTGCAGTAGCATCGCTACAGACGCGTTGAATACGGAGGACATCCACACCGCCTCTCTGACAAGCGTTGACTTGGACGTCAGCTGGCGGTGTACTCCGTCAGTATTATACGCAGCAAGTACTCCAGCAGCCACTTCCGCGCCATGCCGCTGCGTCTCTCGAACCCCTCAGGTGGCAGACCCAAGCACCCGACTGAACCAGGTGGCGGCGAACACTGGCCACTGTGAAACGGTTTCAGCCGTTCAGCAACCTCGTCCTCGATCGCGTTGAACAGGACGTCGGTTGGCGGTACTTCACTCTACCAGCACGCAGCAAGTGCTCCTGCAACATCGTCATTACCGTGCGCCTCGCAGTCCCGCTTGCATCGAGGCTTTGCTGACGAGATCGACCGCGCGACGCACTATGCGCGACCGCGGGGGCGGCGGCGGATGCTACGCGAGCTTTGAGCGCCTTGAGCACAACGTCAAGTTTGTGTTCATCTTCACGCTCGCGTTCTGGTCCGCGAGCAGCATTATTTCGCAGCAGGTCCTCGCCGGCTACATCTTCGTGCTCACGGGCTCAAACAAACCTGTCGGGCTCGTCAAAGCCGTCCAAGGGCTCGCGCAGCTGCTCTTCGCGCTGCCTGCGGGCTTCGCCGCCGACTTCTTGCGCCGCGATCGCATCCTCGCGTGCGCCGGCGTCATCGGGGTCGCCACCGCGCTCCTCACGGGCTTCGCGTTCCAGGTCGGATCGCTGCAGCTCATCTACGCGGCGTTCGCGCTCTGGGGCGTCTTCGCGGCGTTCCAGAGTCCCGCGATGGAGGCGCTCTTCGCGGACTCAGTTCCTTTCGGCCAGCGCTCGCTCCCGTTCACGCTCAAGCACATGGTGCTCAACGCCGCGCTCGTGCTCGGTCCGCTCTGCGCGATCCTGCTCTTCTGGCACTTTGGCAACTCATGGGAGCTCCCGGTGCTGCGGCCGGTCATGCTCTTCGGCACTTTCGTCGCGGCGATGTCCATGGCGGCGCTGTTCCAGTTCAACGATGACATGGCGTACGAGAACCAGCAGCGCGTGCTCGCGATCGAGCGCGAGCTCAACTCGATCGAGCGCAACTTCAGCGTTGAGATCAGCGCGTACATCCCCGAAGAGCTCGAAAGCGATGCGGAGGGTGGCAGCGGCACCACCGTCAACCGCGAGCCGCTCTCGTCGCTTGCGTTCTCGCCGATCAGCTCGCGGGCGCCAAGCGAGTTCTCAATGCTGCTGCGGTCGCCGAGCGGAGGCGCCAGCGGCGCGTGCAGCCCCTCGGCGATGTACATGACAAACAACTCGTCCGGTGCGGACCAACTGGTCGCGGCGGATCTCGTGTTCAACGAAGCGGTGCATATACCGCCGCCTGCACCGACCTGCTGCGGACTCGGCGCGTCCCACGTGCCGACGATCCTGTTCCTCTCCGACTTCATCGTGAGCAACGGGGCGGGCCTGACCACGCACTTCTTCCCGCTGTTCCTCTTTAAGGAGTTCGGGCTGAGTCCGATCCAGGTCGCCGAGCTCTTTGCGCTGCTCCCGATCTGCGTCGCGCTCAGCTCGCTGGCTGCACAGTTCGTCTCGAGGTGCTGCGGCCGCATGCCAGTGATCGTGTCCACACGGCTGGTCGGGACGGTGTGTTTGGTCGCGATGGCACTCTCGACGTCGTTTGAGGCGCAGTGCGCGCTCTTCCTGGCTCGCGGCGCGATGATGCGGTGTACAGAGCCGTTGCGGCGGTCGCTGCTGATGGACTTTGTGCCCAAGAAGCAGCGCGCGCGCTGGAACTCGCTCGAGGGGCTCACGCGGTTCTCGTGGGCCGGCAGCGCTGTACTCGGAGGGTTCCTCGTCGAGGCGCGCGGCTACCGCTTTTGCTTCCTGGTCACGTCTGCGGTCTACGTCGCTGGCACCCTGCTCGAGATGCTGCTGATACCGATCACGAAGCTCGCGGTCGAGCGCAACTCGGACTCGGGCGGCTTGCACGTCCGGGAGCGATCACCCAGCAAGGTGTGAAACGACACGTTGGCATCTCCGCCATGCGAGTCACGCGTGCAAGCAGAACGCTGTCGAGACGGAGCGAAGTAGCAGGTTCGCGGTTGGCAGGGAAGTCTCCTGCTGTCAGTGCCTCAACTGGGTCGTACTGTAGGCGTAGGACCAACACGGATAGCACGTCTTGGACGACTGGGACACCTCGCGAGGCGTTGACTTGCTCAAGTGAATAGGAAGGCGAATGCACGTCGCAGTCGTGGCCAAAGTGTAGCCATCTTCGCTGGAAATCGTCAGCTTGAAGTTCATCTTGGTGCGATCCGCCGGCTTGCCTATTGAGCGATACGGCATCGAGAAGCGGCCAGTTCAAGCGACCATAACCCATACAAACATGCGTCGTTGTCATCGCCGTCGTAGGCATTGTCGCCTTTTGTCATGAGTGATCGATCCGTGACTTGAACCGCTGAAGGCGTATTTTCCGTTGCCTACGAGTTGCGCTAAAGTTGCACGATACAATCCTCGGTCGCAGCAGCCACAGAAAGATTTGCTTCTCAAAAGAGAAAACATTTTGGAAGGCGAAGCTTCTCGCATAGCACCGCTGGCCGGCCGCTTTCTCGCGCTTCTTCCGCTTCTTCCGCTTCTTCCGCTTCGTCCGCTTCGTCCGTGCCTTCCCCCGCCGCCTCTTGTGCAGCATGGCACACCGCAAGAAAGTGCTCCTGAAGCTCATCATTCTGGGCGACAGCGGGTGCGTACAGCGCGCGCGCTTCCTTGCGGCTGGCGGCGGAGTATGTAGCACGCCCACTCACACTTGTGTTTGCGTTGGTTGGTTGTTGTATGGCTTTGTCTGCGGGTGGGCTGGCGGGCGGGCAGCGTCGGCAAGACGTCGCTGATGAACCAGTACGTGAACCAGAAGTTCTCGAACCAGTACAAAGCCACAATCGGCGCGGACTTCCTCACGAAGGAGATCATGATCGACGACAAGCTCGTCACGATGCAGGTGCGGGGTCAATGCGAGAGAGAGAGAGAGAGAGAGAGCGAGTGAGAGAGAGAGAGAGGCTCATGTGTATGCGCGTGTGCGGTGGCAGATCTGGGACACGGCGGGGCAGGAGCGCTTCCAGAGCCTCGGCGTCGCCTTCTACCGCGGCGCGGACGCCTGCGTGCTTGTGTACGACATCACGAACCCAAAGGTGCGACTGAAAGCCAACCGCACCTACTGGGAGCGACGTCGTGTGCTGATTATTGTGTGTGTGGCTGTAGTCGTTTGAGAAGCTCGACAGCTGGCGCGACGAGTTCCTGGCGCAGGCGGGGCCCCGCGACCCGGACACGTTCCCGTTCATCGTGCTGGGCAACAAGGTCGACAAAGAGGCGGACCGGCGCGTGCAGCGGCAGAAGGCGGGGCACTGGTGTCAGGCAAAGAACCCACAGCAGGTGCGCATCTGCAAGGACGTGGTGGTGAAGAAAGGAGGGGAGTCATAGCCCCAGAGTGACTCACTTTAGTGACTCGTGGGTCGCCTCTGCTCGCAGCCGATGCCGCACTTTGAGACGAGCGCCAAGGAGGCGACGAGCGTGGAGGAGGCGTTCGTGACGGTCGCGCGCACTGCGCTGCAAAAGGGCCAGGAAGACGACATCTACGTGCCCGAGACGATCGACCTGAGCGGCGCCGCCGCCAAGAGCGAGAGCTCGAGCTGCTGCTAAGGCGACAGACTGGCTGGCTGGTCACCAAGAGAGAGAAAGAGAGAGAGACGGTGTTGGGTACACAAGCGAGCGAGTGGTGAGCGACCAGTAACGTGAGCAATGCATGAGGGGGCGAAAACCTCCTTGCCTAGGACGAAGACGCAGGCGGCGCTCAGCCGCTGGGCTTCGTAGACCGATGGGAGAACAGCAGCAGCGCTTCCGTCGCCTTGCGCGCCTCCGTCGCCATCCCCTGCAGCGCGGCTGTGAGCGTCTCGCGTCGCCTGCTGGCGCTGAGCGGAGCTGTCGTCGCTGCTGCTGTCGCCGCCGCCAGCAGTTTGCGGCCGAGTGGCTGGCGCCTCGCGCGCTCCTTGTCGGCGGCGACGACGAGCTCGCGCCGCGTCTCCGTGCGGCGGCGCACCGAGCGCTTGCGCCACGCGCAGAAGAGCGTGCGCTGCGCCGCGCGCTCGGTGGCCTCGTCGACGTCGTGGCGGGGCACGTCGCGCGGCGCGCCGACCTGGTATCGGCTCCAGTCGTTTGGGTCCACGTCGAGGCTGTCGCCCGCGTCGGCCGCCACCATGTACTTGCGCAGCTGCTCCCTGCTCGTGTCGCGGACCGCGAGCTCGCGCGCGAGGAACTGCTTCTCGCGGGCGACCACGGCCGCGTCCCGCTCGCGCGGGCGGTCGAGAAACGCTTGGAGCGCTGAGCGAGCGAGCAGCGAACACAGCCAACGTTAAGAGACGGCGGCGATAGTGGGGCCGACGCGCGAGACGGGGTGCGGAGACGCACCTTGGAGGTGGTTGATTGAGGGTGGACCGCAGCGAGCCGACCGCGTTGCGGTGCCAGGCGGCGGCGGCGACGACGACGAGTCTGGCGACAGTTGTTCCTCTTGCTCGGCTCGCCTGGTCGCGACAAACTGCTGGAGTTCAAGCTCGCGGTGCGCCGCCACTCGGTCGCCATGGCAGTCGACGCACACGTCGCCGAGCTCCGGGTCGCCGACGTCGCCGCAGCCGGCGCGGCACAGGATCCGCGCCGGTAGACTCATCCCGGCTGTCGGTTCAAGCGGTGTGCGGATATAGCACTGTCGCCTGCCTCCCAGTGTGTGTGTGTGACTGACTCGGTGGCTCTGATTCTCTTAGTTAAGACCCGAGGGCGGACCGCACTTCCTATTCGCGACGGCGCAAGCGAGCCTCACGGCTGCGCCTGCAAGTAGAACGGGTGGAACGTCACGAGCCCCTTGCTCCACGCGACGCCCAGCAGCGCTCCCCCGTCGAAGCTCGACGCGAACGCGACTTCTCTCGGCACGCCGGCGTTCGGCGGACCGCGTAACAGCCCGCTGGACACACACGAGAGAGACACAGAAAGACACGATGAGTGCTCGTCTCAGGCCAAGGGATCGATCCCCTCTGCCCTCAGACGACTGACTCCTTGACCCACCTCCGCGTGAAGATCAGGAACGGCTGCCACGCGACAGTAAAGATCACGACCAGCGGCCCCGGGAGGTCGACAGCTCCCGTGCGGTACGTCACCGCGATGCGCGTCCCAGTCGGATCCCACGCGATGCGCTGGACCTTCCCGCCCACGAGTCTGCGTCACCAAGAAACCGAGTGAGTTAATTCCCTCTGCGCAGTACCGGTATCGAGCTGCGCGCAAGGACGAGAGGTGTCGTACTCGGAGATGCGCTGGTCGAACGACGGCACCTCTCGCTCGGGGAACTCGATCGCGGGCGAGCTGATCTGCGCGTCTGTTGCACACCACAGAGCGACGCACCCACGCTCCGAGCGACTGAGCACGACGCTCGCAGCCAAGTGGAGCCACCCTCTGTGAGCACACGCACCTATGAGAGGAGGAGTACCGGGAAACGAGTACGGGTAGAGCGTCGACTGGTTGCGCAGAGCGATGAGGAGGCACTTGCCGTCGCGTGACCAACCACAGCTCTGCGCAGCGGGCGTTCGGAGGCGGCGTCAGCATTCTTCAGCACGCTTTGGGATATACATCTGCAAACGCACCCCAGCGGCGAGATCCCAGGTCTCCTTCTTCCACGTCAGCGTCTCCCACACTAGGGACAACTTTCTCCTGGTAGTCATCGGTATTACCACCGATTAGTACCAGTTTACCGGTACAATCGATCCACTCGCGAAAACCAAACCACGCCACAAACTGGCCACGTACTCTGTCGCCACGAACAGGTACTCGCCCGTGGGAGACCAGTGCAGCCCCACGACCTTGTGCGGACTCTGCAGCTCGGTGCGCCGGTCAAAGACCGTGTCGAACACGCAGATCGTGCTCGAGTGCTTTGCGAACGCAGCCAACAGACTGGCAGTTTGCACCACAAGAGGGAGGAGAGAGTGAGCGTTGGGGTTGTTGCCTCCGTCGATACGTCGCCTTCTCTGCCAGCGAGCGCACCTGCCATCTGCGCTCCAGCTCACGTGATGGAACGACGTCTTTGTTGGGTGCGTGAGGATCTTCAGCAGCACGGGAGCTGAATGTAC
Source organism: [Pythium] brassicae (nom. inval.) (assembly GCA_008271595.1). Taxonomy (NCBI): domain Eukaryota; phylum Oomycota; class Peronosporomycetes; order Pythiales; family Pythiaceae; genus Globisporangium; species [Pythium] brassicae (nom. inval.). The sequence continues at coordinate 9,575 of SMMQ01002881.1, read as the reverse complement.
ACACACACACGCGTCAGTCGTACTACCACCTGCGAACGCGCCACCGCACACGCACCCTCGTTCGCGCTCTTGCAGTTCAGCTTCCACAAGAAGACGCCGCCGCTGCGTCCATCACGTCACACGTCACACACACGCCCCACCGCTCTCTCTCTCTGAGCGCCACCACCACCACCACCACACAACAAGTCGCAGAGCAGTTGCCGCCGCCGCTACTCAACGCACCGACACGCGACTGCGAGGACGCCGCCAGAGAACTTGGCCCACTCCATGCCCGTGATCTCACTCTGCGCGTCGTGCGCGAGCGTCCGCGCATCCCACGCCGCCGAACCCACGTCGTAGAACGCGACGGCGCCGTCGCGCTGCGCCACCGCGAGCACCGAGAGCGTCGGGTGCCAGCTCATCGCCGCGATGCTCTCGTCGCTGCGGCTGAGTGGGAGGCGCCCGCTGCCCGTGCTAAAGCGACGGCCGAGCGCGGAGCGCTCGTTTGCCTCCGCCGTCGCTGCGAATTCTGCACCGTCGCCGCGCTCGCCGTCGCTCTCGTCGGCGCCCGCGCCGCCTGTCACACCCGCCAGCAGCTTTGCCGCCGCCGCGCGCACGTGCTCCGTCACTGCGCGCAGCACCTGCTGCTCGTCGTCGAACAGGAACGCGCGGGCTGCGCCAGCCGCCTGGCGCGCGAGGCGCACGGCGCCGGCGTCCACCGCGTCGCTGTCGCTGCGCTCGCGTGTGAGCGAGGCCTGCTGGCCGAACGGGCGGCGCGGCTTGCTGCTCGCCACGCGCGCGGGCGGGAACACGGCGCCGCCGCGGCGCGTGAACGCGTCGCCCACGTGCGACTCGTCGCGCGGCGACACGCTCAGCAGCTCGCCGTCCATCTCGCCGAGCGTCACGGCGTCCGCATTCGGCGCCGCCCACGTCATGACCGTCTTGGTGCTTGTGGTTTGGGTGGTAAATACCGTATTGGGCTGTCAAACTGGACGAGGTCACTCGATCGAGGGAATAATACTCCCCCGCCATTCTGACCATGACAGCGCTGGCGCTGCAAGTCGATGCGCGCGGCGCCAGCATCGCCGCGCCTGCTGCACGGGTGGCGCCTGCCACCGCACGCGCGCTCGGCGCCGGGTGGAGTGGCTTTGCGCTGCTGCGGGCGCTGCCACTGCGTGAACACGAGCCGCCAGCCGCCTTCCGCCTCGAGGTGGACGCCGGCGTGTCGCCCGACTTCGTGCGCGTCGACGAGTGGCCGTCCGAGGCGCAGCAGCCAGCGCCTGACCGCGTCGACATCCGCTGCGTGCTGCCGGCGTTCGTGCGCACCGCGCAGTCGTTGGAGCTGGCGCCTGCTTCTCCGGACCAGCCGCGTCTCGCGCGGGCGTTCCTCAAGCGGTTGGTCCGCGGCCGAGTCCTGCTCGGCGCGCGCGGCGTCGTCATGATCCGCAGCGACGGCATCGACTACGGGCGCTGGCGCTACGTGGCGCACTGTCGCCCGCGCGCCGCAGACGTGCTGGCGAGCGCGGACGACCCCGCAGCCGGGGAAATGCGCGTCGTGGACGAACACACGCTCGTGCTGCTGCTGCCAGCGTTCGCAAACGCGCCGCCGACCGAGCGCGAGCGCCGGCGCCTCCCGATCGGAGCGCATGGCGAGCGCTTCCGCGAGTTCATCGCCATGGCGCTAGCGCCGCTGCCTGTCGCGGGTGACGGTAGGAGATGCGGTGCTGGGACTGGGGACTGGGACGACTCGCGCCCAGGCCCTTGACTAACGGATGTCCTGATGTCCGCCTTGCTCCCTCCGCGGCAGTGACGCCGTCGAGGTCCGTGCTGCTCCACGGCCCGAGCGGCGCGGGGAAGACGACGCTCGTGCAGCTCGTTGCCGCGCAGCTCGGCGCGAACCTGTTGACGGCGGACTGCAGCCTGCTGGCGACGCGCCACGTGGCGCTCGACGACCTCGTCGCGGCGGCGCGGCGCGGGCAGCCGGCCGTGCTCGTGCTCGAGGACCTCGAGCTGCTCTTCCCGCGCGTGCTCGACGAGGCAAAGTACAAGCTCGTCGGCCGCCTCG
>SMMQ01002145.1:385-20055 GCA_008271595.1 [Pythium] brassicae (nom. inval.) | reverse complement strand
GCTGCTGTGCTGCTGTCTTGAGCGCGTTGCTGCGAGCAAATGGCGAGCGCTCGCTTGCGAGCGCAAACGAGAGAACACGCGGCAATTTTGTGGACTGTATTAACTCACTCGGTAAATTCTTCTTACGAGCCAAAACGATATGCGCTGCTGTGTTGGAAACGCTGTTGGAAGCTTGGATACTTTATGGTATGGTGGGTTCGCGGTGAAATTGTACAATAACGTGGACCACAACTGGAGTAGAAGCTTTTTATGTCACATTACGTCACTGATTCGAGATGGATCCGCGTCGCCTCGCACACGAAGCTTGGAAGGAGTCGGTCCGTATACGCCCTGAAACGCTGAGTCTCCTCCTGAGGTCGACACCGTCCAAGCCCTCGAGATCTGCATATGGCTTCTCGACCAAGCACTGCCTCGAATTCCATCGGCCAGCAGCGCAGGCCGATCCAAGGAGCGCTTCGACCGCAATCCGCGGCACTCCTGCTCGACTCGCCATCGCGACAAGCCCCAAACCAGTTGGTCGGTCCGCGTGCCTCTGGCAATGTTGGAGCATCGAGTGATGACCTCATCCGCGACCTGGAGCGCAAGGTGCGCCGCGTGGTAGAGCAGAAGCGCACTGAAAGCGACAAGCTGCGCTTCGCGGTTACCAAGAAGCGCGAGGAGGTCGAGCGAGCCAAGCTCATTCTGCAGGACTTGATCAAGGAGAGCGTGGCGCTCGGGCTGCACTACCAGTCGCCTCCAGTGAATGCCGATAACCAGTGCGACGAGTCCCCAACTCTCTCTGTACGGAGCACTTTGCACGGAGGCGCCGATGTCACCGAGGAAGATCCTATTGTGCCGGTCAAAGAAGAGCCCGGACGCCTGCAGCCGATCGCCTCCATCTCGCGCCGCCCAGTTTACTCCAAGCACTCGAACATCAATGAGCTGGAGGCAAAGCTGGAGAAGCGCGCGCACGAGACACACCAAGTGCATCGCCGCACGCTCGTGCTCGAGCACATCAAGAAGCGATTGATCGTACGCTGCGGCTTGCTGAGTCCGCTGCGGTCGTACCTGCCTGTTCGTTCTAACACACAGCTCGTCCTAGACAGAGCGCTCGGACATTGCGCACGAGACCGATGAGCTAAAGACGCAGTTCGCAGCCGTCACACACGAGACCCAAGAGCTCTGCAAGAAAGAGATCGCCGCCGCCGAGGCCGTGAGCCAGGTGCAAGCGCGCCTCGCGCAGCAGAAGGACGAGATCGCGGCGAACGAGCGCAAGTACGCGCGCGAAGTCGCGATGCGGCAGAAGTGGGCTCGCGAGAAAGCTAAGTTCGAGAAGTACTATAACGACCAGGTTCGTACTCTCTTGAGCTGCATGAGAGCGCGCGAGTCGAGCGTACCTGAGGGTCTTGACATCTGACGAACCGGCGTACGGTGCTATCAGGTGACAGCGGTCGAGACCAGGCTCAGCCAGCCGGCGCTAACCCTGTTCGATAGAGGAGCAACTTTGAGCGACGCTGCGGTGGCATCACCCGGAAGCGCACTCACACCTGGAAGGCGCCTAACGTTGCGGAGCGGTACACAAGTCCGTACCGGGTCTTTACATGAGTTCGCGGGCTCACTGAACATCTCTTTGATGCCGTCGACAGGCTCGCCGACCCACCGGAAGAGCGTCGTGACAGTAGATCCAGCGGACGACGAGCGGGAGCTTGCGCATCGCGAAGCGTTTCTCCGCATCGGCTTTGGGCAGCACGCGGACGGCGTCGACCCGGAGGAGATCATACGAGTCTGTCTCTCGCACGAACAGCTCAAGAGCGAGCTGGACGCAAAGCATGACGAGGAGGTCGAGCGAGTGGCGCAGCTCCGACAAACCATTGTGCGTGCTCCGTCGCGTGCGCGCGCTGCAGGAGGCAGGCCCAGTGGCCAATGATCTCGCTCGCAGGCGGAGATGAAGGACAAAGCGATGGGGCACAACCCGCTGTCGAAACGAGGAACGTCTCAGAAGCTGGAGACCAAGGAACTCGAGATCTCGACGGTCGAGCGGTCGCTCGCGACGGTCGTCGACCAGTACATGTTCGTCGACCAGAGCGTGCGTCCGATCAAGGTGAGCACACAGCGCATACACGCCGCAGCGACACTTCCCGTGCTTCTCTGGAGCAGCGCGACACTCACCACGCTACTCGGGGCACTTGTGCAGATCGGACTGCAACAGATCCTCCAGAATGTCACGAACGAGACGGTCAACATTGACGACATGGAGTCACTCGAGAAGGCGCTACTCGGAACCTGCGAGGAGATGATGCGAATGGTCCGCGAGAGCCCCGCGTTCGAGGGTGACAGCGCCGGCGAAGAAGACGACGACGGCGATGAGTCCGATGACGACAACAACGCTGGTGGCGGCGGACGCCACATCGACAGAGCTGCAAGCATGGTTTCGAAGGGCAGCAAGGAGAAGCTAAGCTTCTCCGCCGATAACTTCACGTCGCCGTTCAACATTCGCGTCCCACGTAAGCACCGCGAGCAGTACTTTGTGCCTGGAATCAGCCAAGACCTCGCCCCGAAGGTGGACGATCGAGGTGCGAGAGTGAGTGTTGCAAGTCAAACACGCGCTGCCGTGTTTGTGAGATGACACTGACAAACACCGCGTCCCTCTCTTGTAAACTGTGGGGCGTTTGGCGATTCCAGAGAGCGAAGAGGCCGATTTCGATGTCATGGATCGCGCCATGGTCAAGCGGATCGCGTCGGTTCTGATCTGCACAAGCGCGGGGAAGAAGCCTCCGAAAGACAAGCCTGTTCACAGCAACGAATAGGGAGGGAGGGGTCCCTTTCAAACGTCCGCGCCGGCGGCAGCAAGCACGCTGCAACCCTGCATGGTTGGTTCACTGACTTGATCATTCAGTTGAGCACGACGAATATGCAAGCAACTGTGACTATTGCTTGAGGTAGAAGCGAGCGTACTCGCTCCGGTAGACAGACCGACAAGCGGCCCCGCAGAAAGCCTTCCCGGTCTGATCGTCCACGAGTAGCGAGTCGGCATTCACGACCTGGTAGCACTGCCAGCAGCTTTGCCGCGATGCTGCTGTGCATCCTTGCTCGATCTGCTCGACGCTCTGGCGAGCGGCGCTGCTCTCGGTGGACCCACCACTGCGCCAGGCGTCCACTGCTCGTCGGAACGCTTCTTGCTCGCTCTCTTCGTCGTAGACTCCGTCGAGCAGAGCGCCGCCGACAGGAAAGTCTGCCGACTTGCTGTTGTCGTCCTCACCGACAGCCGCCATCGGATTCACCCAGAGCTCCACGGTGGCTTTGCCACTAGTAACGACACTGCTTGTCACTTGCTCGTTGTCGTCGCTTGCTCGCCACTCCAGCAGCGCCTTCATGAACGATGTGTGGCTCGCGTCTTCGTCAAACCCTCCGTCAGCGAGGTTCACAGGCACATCGGTACCGCTCGCAACCAACGCTGCCTCCGAGAGCGGCGTGAGATGCGACCAGTGTATAGCAGCTCTCGAGGCGGCCGAGCCCGCTTCTGGGCCCACGTCGCGGAGTTTCGGGTCGATGATCTCGACCGGCCGGCTCCGCTGGTCCTGTGACGAGACACTTGCCCGAATCTTGTCGATCTCCGTGTACATGATGTTGCGCATAGAGAGTTTCGTGACCCCCAACTGTGTGTACTCGTCCACCGTCATCTCAAGCAGCTTGGCGCCGGTGATCTGGTGATACTCGAAGCCGGACTGGTACTCCTCGAGCCCAATCGCAGTAAGCCATTCGAGAACCTGGCTCGTCGTCCATCTCGACACTGTTGCAGCCGACAAGATGCGTAAACCGCCACGTTCTGCTGCCTCGTCTCTCATCGTCTTCTTCTTCTTCTTCTTCGCCTTCGTTGGAGCACAGTCATAGCCGTCATTGTCAGCAGCCGCACTTCTACCCTTCGCGGTACCTGCTGCCTTTGCCTTGTTCTGAACATCCTGAGCGTATCTGCTCACGCTGCCGCGATCTTCGCTCGCGCTGCGCCAACGGCTGCCACCGTACTTGACCGGCAGCTCTGCGTCGCGCCGCTTCTTCTCCTCGAGCATGTCCATGCGCAGCTGCGCGAGGCGGCCCTCCATCTCCTTCGCGTCTTCTTCCAGTCTCTCAGTCGCCTTCTTCACGAGCTTCACGGCCGACCCGGCGGGCTTGAGTGGCACGCCGGGCCGTGCCTTGAGCACGCCGCTCACAGCGTCTTTCGCCATCGTTGGCGCTCCTAATCCGCTTGCTTACCACACAAGAAAGACAACGACGGCGGTGTCCACGCGACAGCGCTACCGCTCGCTGAGGCGCGCGTTGTCCCTGGCAAGCACTTCAGTATTTTTGAAACGACTCGCAGCAGCAGCAGCTTGGGCCGCCCTTGTCCGCTCGAGACACACACCATCACGCCCGCCCGCCCGCCGCGACGCAAGTATAGTCGGCCTCGATGAGCGCGCCACCGCCACCATCACCAACTCTGCCTATCAAAGTCGGCCTCCTACAGACGCCGACGATCCGACTCCGCAGTGGCAGCGGCCTCGCAGCGTCGGCGCTCCCACTCGCTCGCTGCTCGTCGACTCCGTCGCAGCCAAACAGCATCGGCGGCAGTGGCAAAGGCGCTCCGAGCGGCTGCGGCGCAGGCGAGCACGCAGTGGAGCGCACCAGCAGCTGCATCTTCGGGCGCTCGAACCCGTTCGAGACGGACTTCAGCGTCAAGGAGCTTGTGGGCGAGGGCGGGTTCGGCAAGATCTTTAAGTGCAAGTCGACGGTCGACGGCCGCTGGTACGCCGTCAAGCTCGAGCAGTTCTGGTTCAAGCCGCAGGCGTACTTCAACCCGGCGGACATGCGCGAGATGCTCATGAAAGAGGCGCTCGTGCTGGCGCGGCTCGACCACGAGAACGTCTGTCGGTACTTTAACACGTGGGTCTTCGGCTCGCTCGTGTCGGTCGACAAACTTCGCGCTGCGAGCGCGAAGCGCAAGCCCAACAGCGCTGTCGACGGCGACGCGAGGGAGACAGGAACAGGGCAGCGGCGCACGTCCAGCCCTTCAAAAGACGACACCAGCCGCCTTAGCCCTGCTCAACGACAGAGTATCACGAGCAGCACCTGCAGCAGCAGCTATGAGTGGGACGACCAAGACGACGCCTTCGACGACAACGACGACAGCGAGCACAGCCAACGCCTGCGAGCAGAAACCTATAGCAACGCGGACGACGCCGAAGACGACAGCGAGGACGATGACAACGACGGCGACACAGTCAGCTTCAGCGACCTCGGGTTCGACATGGAGGAAGCTGAAGTTGGCAACGTAGCTGAAAGCGTCACCCCCGACTCGCAGCTCGCCGCATCAAACTCAGACATGAAGCGCAACGCCAACCCGACACAACTGGTAGCCGCAGCGAAGCCACCCAGACAACCTCGACGGCGGCTCATGTCGCTCAAGTCGCCGCACGCGAGCGTCGGTCCCGTGTGCACGCAGATTGACGTGTACATTCAAATGGCGCTATACGAAGGCAACTCCCTCCAGCACTGGCTGGACCAGCGGCGCGAGCTGGACGCGTCCGAGGCGACGCGCATCTTCCACCAGATCGTCGCTGGCCTCAAGTACATCCACAGCGAGGGGCTAATCCACCGCGACATCAAGCCTGCCAACATCTTCCTCACCAAGGGCTCGTGCGTCAAGATCGGCGACTTTGGGCTCGCCAAGAACACGGTCGAAAGCAGCTTGCGCATCCCACCGTCCCAGTACTTCTACGACGCGTCCGACACCCGCGGCGGGAGCATGAGCAGTGCCGGAGGTCCTCGCGGAGACAACGACGACGAGTTCGCGAACGACACCTTCTCCGCTGGGGTTGGCACTCCGATGTACAGCAGCCCCGAGCAGATCGAGGGTTCGCAGGAATGTGATGCGTCCACAGACGTGTTCAGCCTCGGAGTTCTGCTCTGCGAGCTTTTCTGTGTCTTCGCGACGCAGATGGAGCGCTGCGTTGTGCTCACAGACGCGCGCAAGGGCAACGTGCCGGTGCGGATTGCAGCGCAGCATCCCGATGTGGCGTCGCTGATCCGGCGGATGGTGCAGGAAGACCGGTCGAAGCGCCCGTCGTGCGCCGAGATCGAGCGCAGTGAGCTCTTTCGGCGGCTCTGCATCGAGACCCAGAAGCAAAAGTTCGGGCCCGCGCCAGTGTTCGTCAATACCAGCCTGAGCCACCGGCAACCAGTGGTGTCGCCGCCGAGCAGCCCGCGGGCCGGGTTGTTTCCTTCGTCAACGGTGCAGATCCGAGTTGCCTCACACTCTGGGGCGGTGGCGGTGGTAACAGCGGCCAGTAGTCGATTGTCAGACGAGCTGAGCGCTGCGAGCGGCTCCGTGCGGCACCTGCTCCAGGAGGTCTTGAGCCTCGAGGACGACGAAGAACCGCTGATTGAACACCTCGCCGCCACTCCAGGGCTCAAGCGCGAGGTCTTGGACAAGGTGAAAAGTCTGCAGCGAGAGCGCCGCAAGCGTCTCGCGACTGCACTCGAGGCAGTCACAGCCAAGCACACATAGACTGCTCCTCGTAGACATGCATTCCAAACGCATGGGCGGCTGCTTCGCCGTAGCGCCATCGACTCACTCATAAGCATAGATACTGCTCGACGCACACTCCTGCGGTCTCTGACCGCTCTTCCTCCTCGTCCTCTGCTTTCTTCTCTTGCTGCGTTCCCGTCTTGAGTCACGCGATGGGAGTGTAGCCTGCGCTGCCTCTGCGGCGCTGCACGATGCAGATCACGAAGATCCCGAGCAGGAAGATTACACCGACCACTGCTCCGATGATTGCGAGCACAGAGTACCGCTTTGAAGGCGCCCGACGACGACCCTCGCCGGCCTCCGCGCTGCCGGACGTCGAGTCGTCTTCTCGCTGCCCAGCGCCGGCGTGATTCGCCCTGCCCGGCACCTCGCCACCTGGCTCGCCTGGGTGCGCGACAACCGCCACGTGAAAGTCACTGCCGATCGGCGCGTCCATCTCGCTCAGCACGAGCGTCTTGGCGTTCGCAAAGTACTCTGCGCGGACGACTTCGCTGCGGTTGCCCTCTTTGTCAGCGAAGGCGATCGTTGCGCGCAGCGACGAGTTCGCGCGGAAGCTCTGCTTGAGCCCAAAGACCTTGATCTGCTGCAGCGGCGCGTGCATCTCTGGGCCGTCGTACCCTCGAGCTGTAGTCACGCTCTTGAAGTCGAAGCGATCGCTGGTGTTCTGGAGCGCGCCGAAGTGAATGCGGGAGAAGCGCGAGTCGCGGATCGAGTCCAGCGAGTCGCCATCATCGACAAACAGCTCGCCGCTAGCACGGGGATGGTCGGCGCTGTCCAGCGCCACGACAAGGGTGAACACCCCGCGCCTCGACAGGGTCGTCGTCACCGCTGGCTGCTGAGTTGGAACGATGTATCCACCACGTATATGCAGCTGCAGCGTGTGCAGCGGCGTCAACAACCCAACCGTTCGACTCGCCTCACCGCTGTCGCGAGCCGCGCGCGGATCCACGAGCTGCTGGCCGCTAGCTGCGTCGTACCATGTCGCGTTCGGGAAGTACACGTGCTTCGAGATTGCGCCTTCGTGCACGACTGGAGACACCATGAGCGCAGCGCCGAGCATGTACTGATGCTCAGTCTCTCGTGCGGTGGCGTCCGATGGGAACTCCAGCGCAAGAGGACGAACGACGGGGACGCCCGCCTCGTGCGCGTCCGCAAACAGCGTATACATGTACGGCAGGTAACGGTAGCGCCGCAGCAGCGCGTCTCGGATAAGGTTCACGGCTTCCGGGTCGAAGTCCACGGGCGTCTGGGAGAGCGTGTGCTTTCGCGCGTGGTTGCGCACGAGGGGGAAGAACGACGCCGCCTGGTGCCATCGCACGCACAGCTCCTTGCTCGCGTCGCCTTCGTAGCCGCACACGTTCGGTCCGACGAGAGGGATGCCGAACAAGTTCATCTGCAGCACACCTGCGATCGACAGCCGCAAGTTCTCCCACGTCCCAGCGTTGGCGCCGAGCCAATGGCCACCAAACCGACCGCTGCCAGCGTACGTCGCGCGCGAGAGCAGCACGCTGCGCTTCTTGAGCACGCGGTCCAGCGCCGCGCGGGTCACCTTCGTGGCGGCGAACCCGTACAGCGAGTGCAGGTTGTAGTGCAGTGAGGTGTGGTGCAGCGATGCCATGGGGAGTGTCGCTGAGTTAAGGTTACCGTGCCCGCCCCGGTGCTGGGTGTTCTGCCCTGGCGCGAACGGCTGGCGGTACGGGTCGAACGGGAATGCGACGTCATTCGAGCGGACGAACCCTCCACCGCCTTCGCCTCCTCCCCCACGAGCTTGGGTGTGCTCAAGCGCTGTATCGCTAGGAACTTCGCCGGCTCGACGGTGTCGCTCGCGACGGCGGGACACTGCTGTGTCCAGCGCTTGGTCAGGGAATGCGTGCTTAGGGCACGCGTTCGTGTCGTCGGCAAATGCAAAGTCGCACGAGCTCGACGGCTCGTTCATGTCGAGCCAGAGGCCGTCGAACGGGACGAGGTGGTCGTGCAGCGCCGCGAGCTGCTCGTACCAGAACTCGGTCGCGTTCGGGTGGAAGAAATCGACGAACGCCGACCAGCCGGACCAGACGAACTTCTGCGCGACCGACTCGCCCTCAACGCCTTTCACCAGTACGCGCATCGCCTTGCCTTGATGGAACGTGCTGTTCGCCGACGTGCGAGTGCTGGCGGCCTGGGAAACGGCATCGTATCCTGCATCTTCTGCACCATGTTCTGGCTCGTCATCACCGTCATCATCGTCGTCGTCTTCACCTGCCTCAGTGCTGATCGCTGGCGTCTGGATCACGACGAGGAACTGGTTGCGGAAGTGCAAGTCGTCGACAAAGCGCTTCAGTTCGGCGCGTGGGAAGTGCGTCTCGTCGAGTGTGAACGACTTGCGGTCGTCCATGTAGTCGATGTCGAGCCACAGCGCCTCCAACGGCACGCCCTTGGCTCGCATCTGCGTCACGAGCGCTGTCGCCTCGTCCAGCGACTTTGTCCCCCATTCGCCGAGATGGTAGCCGAGTCCCCAGTACGGCGGCATCTCGGGACGCCCGACCAGCGCCGTGTACTGCGAGACCACGTCCTTCGGCGTCGGGCCGGCAAACACAAAGAGGTCCAGGACGCCGCCCGTGGCGCGGAACGTGAGCGCGTCGCGCTGCGTCACAACCTCCATCGCGTTCGACGACAGCAGGAACACGCCGTGCGCTGCGCCAGTCTCGAGCAGTTGCAAGTAGAACGGGTGCACACCGAAGAGGTTGTCGCCTCCCTCACGCGAGTGGGCAGCGTCGGCGGCTTGGTCGCGGGCAAACATCGGATAGTGGTCGCCGTCCTTGTCCGCGTTCACCCTGAGGGGCGCCACTCGCTCGCCGAGGCCGTACAGGACGGGGCTGTCGGCGCTGCGACCGACTTGCAGCTGCGTCGAGATCTCGAGGAACTGGTTCTCGAACACGAGTCCGTTGAACGCCTTGCTGCGCTCCATAGGTGGCGTTGAGTTGAAGAGCACATCGCCTGTGTCTCGGCGCGTGACCGCGATGCCGAACGGCCGCTTCGTGAAGTGCACTCGGTACAGTGACTGCTCTTCGCGCACAGCCTCGTGGCGGCTCTCGGACGCGTTTCGGTCGCCAGCAGCAGCTGAGACGGGAACAGGAATGGCGTCCGGCACTTCAAAGCGAGCGAAGGACGGGTCCGTGATCCGCACGCGCACGCAAGCCTCAGTCTCGCGGGTCACGTGCAACAGCAGCAGCGGCATGTCGTTCCCGAACGGACCGCGGGCGAAGCGCTTGAGCACCAGGACGCCGCGCCAGCCGCTGTCGACTTCGTCGAGCGTGAGCAGCTCGTAGCCCTCGAAGAACGGCTGGAAGCACAGCCCCGAGTCCTCTTCGAAGCAGCAGCCGACGCCTAGGCACGCGTCGCGGTCGCCGTTCAGCGTGACAGAGAACCGCGGGTTGCGACACTCGAGACGCGAAGCGTTCGGGACGGCACTGCAATGCGCGGGATCCGGTTTGCCGCGGGCGTCGAACGCGCAGGGCACGCCGTCGGCCGCGAGAGGCATCCAGCTGCAGCCCTGCGCAAGGCACGCTTCCTCCGTCACGTTGGGGAAGCTGGGCACGGGCGGGTAGCAGTCGACGCGGAATGTTTGCTCAGCTAGCGCAGTGTGCAGCGACGCGATCGCGAGGAGCAGCGCGAAAAACGCGGAGCTCGCGACCATCTCGATCACTTTGGCACGCGCGCACTTGAAAGCTCTTCTAGAACTGAAGCACTGCGGTGCATGTGTCTTCAGAGCAGCACGCGTACAGTGCCGTCGTGGCGGTTGGTCCCAAACTGTGGGCTCTGATCGATGATCGTCCAGTTGAACGTGCAGGTTGAAGTTGACCAGCACTCTGAGCACTGACTGGTGCTCACGTTCACGAGTTCTGCAGACACGCCCGCATCACTCCGACGCCCATCGAATGCCACGACGTGTGTCGGTGCAGCGTCTTTGACCGTGTCTGTTGTTGTGTGCGGCTTCTCATCGGTTCTTATCCGTTCAAATGTAATTCCAGCATTGGCCACGGTCTTGCGCTCAAGTGTGTCCCTCTCAGAGGGTCTCAGTGGTGAACGCGCATTGCCCTGCCTGTCTCGCTTGTGCTTGCGCTTGCTCTCCTCTCCTGCTTGACTGATCCGCCTGCCGCGGTCATGAACAAAAAGCTCGCGTTCGACAACCGCCTCTGCTACGAGCGCTCGCTAGCACGCCACCAGGCGATCCACCACCACAAGCTCCAGAGCATCGTGCCCACGGCACTGTCGCCTTCGAAGGTCTACCTCGATAGCAATGCGCCGGCCAAGCAGCTACACCTCGAGACGAACCCGAAGCGCAAGCAGCTCGACCGCGAGCGCCAGATGGACATCGCCGCGCAGAACCAGCGGCTCGCGAGCAAGATGGACCACATCCTGCGTCGCCAGGAGAACGCCCAGCTCGCGGCGGCGTCAGGGTACGGGGTCACGGCAAAGTTGCCGAGAGCTGGTAGCGACCATCGCGCCGCAGCCCCATTGGTGGGGTCGACGCCTCGCACACCCGCTCTGCCTTGCACGCCCGGCGCTGAGGCTTTGCACGACTCCACCGGCGCCGATTCTGCGGTGCACAAGGCGCTGCGCACGCCGCTGTCGCCGAAGAAGAGCGTGCACAGCCCCGCGCGGGTTCACATGCCCGGGATCCGTCTGGATGCGACGCAGACGCCGCTCGTGGACTGCTACCTATCGCCCGAGGTGGCCATCGGGCGGGGCGCCGCGTGCTGCAAGCACACGCTGATCAACCGCGGCGTGCAGAAGCAGCAGCAGGAGCGCATCGCGGAGGAGAACCGGCGGCTGAAGCAGCGCGTGCAGAGCCAAAAGCCGTTCTACAACGCCAAGCAGTGGGACGCCGAGTGGCAGAAGAGCGCCGTGAAGTTCGGGCACCTCCACCAGAACGGCACTGTCGGGTACCTGCTGCCGCCTCCGAAGACAGCGCCCGCGAAGCACGCGAAGCTCGCAGCGTCGCCGCGAACGCTCAAGACGCGGCGCAGTGTGAAGCCGACTCTCGGTCTTCCGCTGATTCAAAACAGCGGACACGACCGCAAGCTTCGGCATGAGGACGCGCTCACAAGAGGCACCGAGTCCAGTGAGCGACGTGCGACCGACAACTCGACACTCGGCTGTGAGGACGACGAGCAGAGCGACGACGGATTCCAGGTCGTGGAACTGCCTCCGTGCCTTCTTCTCGAAGCGACGACCCGCAAGGGTGTTCAGATCCACGTCGAGGAGCTGCAGGTCGAGCTGGTCCCGGGAGAGCTCGTTAGCACAGTCAGCGGGTGCGTCGACGGCGACAGGTGCGGCAGGTCTTTCGCGTCTGTTGGTGCTTGGTGCTTGCGGGTCGAGCCCTGCTCACTGGATGCTGCGTGTTCAGAGGACTTGTGATCCGAGGACGCTGGAGCGACGCCGTACGTGGCGAACACACCGTCAATGCAGCTACACTGGAGCGCGTCGCGCAGGAGATCGACGACCTCGAGATCATGTGCGTCGCTGCTCATTGGGTGCTCTCAACGCGCAGCACCCTCTGGTATCTCAGGTCTTTAGCCAACATCCCTTCTCTGTGCACTGACGTGTTGCAACGACGTGAACAGGATCAAGCTCGAAACGGTGCACCGGATACCCCACGTGGGCAACTTCCCGCGGCTCTCGGAGCTTCTCACCGAGACGGAGCTCGAGAAGCTGCTCGTCCGCCTTGTTCAGCGTCTCCGTATCGAAGTACTTGAAGACCAGAAAGCGCTGGTGATCTCGACGCGAAGCCAGGGAGATGGTGGACGCGGAGCAGTGCTGGCTCCGACTCCCCCACCTCGGAGTGCTGAGTCCGGAGAGGCAAGCGAAGTGGAGTCGGAGGAGCGCCGGCACCGTCGGCGACCTCGAACGTGTCCATCAACGAAGCCTAACGCACACGCGCTTGGTCTCAACGTCGCGTCGACCTCGCACGACAGCGGGCGGTCAACAGTGGCCCTTCGCGAGACGGACAGAACGATGCCAATCCGGCTGGGTTCGTGGCTCAATAGCGGCAATACCAGGCTCGGACTCCGCCACCAAGGCGTCTTCTACCTCGCGCGCGCCTCGTACTCTTCACATCCAGCTACGTTCGCCGCGCGCGCCGTGAACTTGGCGAGCAGCGCGTGCACCGCAGCGCAAGCGACATATACAAGCGTCCAGGTTGAGACGCTCGTTCGGCAGTTGGACTCACACGAGCTCACCTGCGACGCCTTTGTGCTCCGAGAGATCCGCCGTCTGCTGCCGTAGCGACACGCCTCTACCGCGTAGCGAAAACCGGTCACGCTGAACTGAGGTACTTGCACCGGACGCCGTCGAGAAGCGCTCGCTCGTTGAACTCAAAGTCCTGCAGCTGCTTGGCGAGCTTCGGCATGCGTTCAGGGGCGAACTCGGTGTAGATCGCCTCGAGTTCGCAGCGGATCGACTCTTTCGTGGCGCCATAGAAGCTGTCGAGCGCGTCGTGCACGTAAGCAAAGAGAGCTTTGAAGTCCGACTGCTTTGCGAAGGCTCGTTCGACGCGTTCTGCAAGCTGCGCCGGGTGTTGAGAAGACGACGGCGCGGGCGAGGACTCTCCGGACGGCTGCTGCCTCTCTCGTAGCTTCATTGCTGCGTAGATTTCGAAAAGCTGCTGGATAGGGGACTCGCCGACATTGTTTGGCTCCTGCAAGGAGGCGCCGGCTCGGATCAGCGCGAGCGCTGACAGGGGATCGCAGCTCCGGATCGCGAGCAACAGGAGCGTGTCGCCATCCTCCACGTGCTCCAGCAGCGCCATGGAGCCGGCTGGAGCACTGTGTCGAGCAAAGAATCCTGCGGCTCGAACGAGGTGCTCAGCGCAATCGCTTGGCGTGTGCGGACCATCTGTGGGCGCTGTTAGACGCACCGTACGTGTGGAACCGCGCGGGCGCACCGAAGCCGAACACCTGCACTCTGGTGTTGACATACTCGCGATTGCCGGCCGGCAACAGTTCGGCGAGAACGCGGGCGAGGAGTTCGTGGTCGCTGCTCGCAAGCGCTTGGATCGCGTGCATATCCCAGCGGTGAGGCATCAGCCTGACGTCCTGCGCCCGAGAGCGCGACATTGAGGTGCTTCGTGCTCGAAGCCGCTGATGTTCGTGTTGAACTTGGACGACGCGCGAAACGACCAAGTGAGCAGGCGCGCCGGCCTCACTGCTGCGAGACTCGCATTTGGGGCGCGGCGACAGCCAGCATGGGGTGCTGCTCCAAGAAGCCCGTGGAAGTGGCAGGCGAGAACTACGATGCGCGGAAGACGGGGGTCGCGCCGGCATCGAATCGCAAGTGCCGGGACTGCTTCTGCTGCCTGCTGTTTCTCGTGTTCTGGGTCGGCATGCTCGTCGTTGCCGCTGTCGGACTGGTGAGCGGCCAGCCCAAGCGCCTGCTCTACGGCTCGGACTACAATGGCACGACGTGCGGCACCGGCGCCATGGAGAGCAAGCCGCTGACGTTCTACCCGCGCATGAGCGAGGACCTGCTCGAGCAGGCGACGGCGTCGCCAGGCAGCTCGCCGACCGACTTCTCGTTCTACGGGGTCTGCGTCACCGAGTGTCCGCTTGAGTACTCGTACTTTTGCAACTACGAGCTCGAGGCGAAGATCGGAGCCGACACAGCGCTGACGACCGCCGCCGAGCGCGATCGGGCTCGAGAGAAAGAGGCGAAGAAGCTGCTGGGCCCGCGCGGGTGCTGGTTCGTCGCGATGAAGAGCCAGAAGGTATTCTACCGGTGCATCCAGATGACCGAGTCGACGTCGACAGCGGTGGAGACGTGCATCTTCCCCGCTGACTCGCCCGAGTACTACGACACGGTCGGGAGCGTGAGGCGGCCGAACGCCAAGTGCCAAGTGAAGCAAGTGCGCACGATCCTGGACGCCAAGGGGCTGGCCCAGGACAACCCGATCTACGACAAGCTCCAGACGGCGGCGTCCACGATCGGGCGCTGCATCGGCGACATCGCGCAGACGTGGCCGATGATCCTCGCGATCGGCGGCGCGCTCGCGCTCGCGCTGGGCTTTGTCTTTTTGCTCCTGATGCAGTACTGCGCCGGGTGCTTCGTGTGGCTCACGCTCTGGGCCTTCGTGCTCCTGCTCCTGCTCTTCGCGCTCATGTTGAGCACGAAAGCCGGGATCGTCACAAGCGACGACATCGCGGCGCTGTCGTCGTCGCTCGAGGACGCTGGTGTCGTCACGGCCTCGCAGAACGGGCTCGCGATCCCGGAGAACCTGCGCGCGAGCGAGGACAAGAAGCGAGTGTACGCAGCGGCCGCGTACGTGTTCTACGCGCTCGCCGGCGTGGCGTTCCTGCTCGTGTGCTTCTTCCAGAAGAAGATCCGCATCACCGTCGGGATCATCAAGGAGGCATCGCACGCGATCCAGCGCCTGCCGCTGCTCGTACTCTTCCCGGTCGTCCCGTTCGCGATGATCCTCGTACTCTTCATTTACTCGGCGGTTATCGCGGCGTTCATCTACAGCACGGCGGCCATCAAGCTCGACAAGCTCGGCGCGTCGTCGTCGCTCGCAGCGAGCGCCGACACGGTGCTGAGCAAGGTGAGCGCGAACGACGCGATGCGCGTCCTGTTCGCATACCACTTCTTCGGCTTCCTCTGGACCAACCAGCTCATCCACGCGATCAGCATGTGCACGATCGCCGGCGCCGTGTGCCGGTACTACTGGAGCCGCGAGAAGACCGCGGCCGAGATGGGGCGGTTCCCGATCCTGTTCTCGTTCAAGAACTGCTTCCGGTACCACTTTGGCTCGCTCGTGTACGGCGCGCTGATCATCGCAACCGTGCAGTTCGTCCGCGCGGTCCTGCTGTACGTCGACCACCAGACGCAGGGCATCCAGCAGTCGAACACGGCCGTCAAGGTCGCGATGAAGGCCGTGCAGTGCTGCATGTGGTGCCTCGAGAAGTGCCTCAAGTTCCTCTCCAAGAACGCCTACATCATGGTGGCGATGAACGGCCGCGGCTTCTGCACGTCCGCCAAGGACGCGTTCAAGACGATCCTGTCGAACCTCGGGCAAGTGGGCACCATCTCGATGGTCTCGTTCCTGCTGCTCGGCGCCGGCAAGGTCGCGATCGCGATCGCGTGCACGATCGCCATGTTCGCCTACCTCGAAGCCAAGCCGAAGGAGTTCGGCGTCGGCGGGCCGCGCGAGATCGCGTCGCCCCTGGCGCCGATCCTGCTCACGCTGCTGCTCGCGTGGTTCGTCGCGTCTTCGTTCCTCGGCGTGTACGAGATGGCGATCGACACGATCCTGCTCTGCTTCTGCCAGGACCGACAGGTGAACAAGGCGAGCGGGCAGTTCTTCATGAGCGACCGGCTGCGCAAGTTCGTCGACAGCGTGCCTGTGCAGCACGTGCAGAGCGACGCAGCGCAACGACCGGATCCCGTCGAGTCGAGGAACGCGCGCTAACTATGAACCAAAACCCATCGACGCAGCGCTCGCACTTTGGCGCTCGCCGACTCGGCGTCTACTGTAGTTCTACTCTACGATGCGTTCTTGAGGTGCCACAGCGCCAGACTGCCGTCGCCACTTGAGGTGCAACACAGCGGTGACGACGACGCTCCGAGCCAGCAGTCGAAATCTGCAAAGTCCTTGCTCCCGAGGGCCACGTTCTGTGGATGAGGGTCGCCTCGCTGCCACGTGAGCATACGAGCGCGTGAGCCACGGCAACATCGCCGCACAGCACTTAGTGCAGCACAAACAAACACACACACACACGCACACGCGCCTCACCTTGTAGACGTCGACTCCCACGACGCGCGACCCGAGACGCGTGGTGAGGATGAACTGGCGTCCTTCAGGATGGAACGTGAGCTCGAACCGATGGCCAGGCGACGCGATATCGCCTCGAAGCGCATAAGAGCAGACGATGCGGGGCGTCCCAAGAGCGGCTTGGGTGGACGAGTCGAAGTCACGTGCGAACCCGTCGTCGCTGCTGTCGTTGCTCGTCAGGTCGGCTGCGCCTGCTGCAGTCGCCTCGTCCGCCCACGCCCACTCGGTGATCGCTCGCGCCTCGGACGCAGCGACGCTCAGAAGCGACGTCCCGTCCGGGGAGAACGCCAGCGCCCGGATCGGCGCCGCTGTGTCGAAGCTGTCGGACTGTTTGGCTCCGACACTTGATGGCAACGACGGATGCCACTTGAGCACCGGGTGCCGCAAGTTCGCGTCGAAGACTCGGATCCGGCCGCTGCGCGAGGCGGTCGCGAACACGCTCAGCGACGCATCGCACGCGACGCACGCGATCTCTTCTTCAAACGACCACGACGCTTGACAGACCAGCTTGTTCGCAGACGACCTGGTGCCAAGCGCAACGATCCGGGCTTGTTGGCTTGGCGGGCGATGGTGGAGTCGCCCTGCACTTTCGTCAGACAAACTGCTGGCAGCTGACGACTCAACGACAAGGAGACATGTGGGTGCCGCAGTCGCCGCGATAAGACGCGGCTGCGCGCCTCCGCTCTCGGTCTGGAGGCGGGAGACAACTCTCTGCTGTGCCATCCCCCACGCGTTCAGCGTCCCGTCGGCCAGCTCGAGCAGCAGCACCTGAGCAAACGCGACAACCGATGCGAGCGATGAGCGCGTGCGAGTTGCTTCCTGCACTGCCCACAGTGTCGAGTGTCGACCACTGACAGCCCTTGCATAGCACGAACCTGCTCTTCGCTCCCGCCAGAGGTGATCCACGAGAGCACTCTCAGCGGGGCCAGCAGTCGAATCGTCGCCACGGAGTCGTCGTCGCCTGTGTGGGACGCGGCTGTCGAATGCACAGCAACGGCTTTTCCAGCGACAGTCCCGCTCGCGACAAACTTCCCGTCGTGGGAGACCCGACAGATGTGCGCTGCCTCGGCCTGCTGTGTTGCCAGCCGCACGCTCGACGTCAGCGACGACTCGCGCGACGCCGCGATCGCCCGCACAAGCGACAGAGCGATCGAAACCGACGAAGACGACAACGCGCCGTTGTCGTCGACGCTCCTACTGCTCAACGACGAGAGCGCCGACGACGACGTCGCGGGCGATTCCGGGTCGTTGTCGCGCTTCGCTTCCTCGTCGCTGTCGGCGTCCAGAGTGGCTGCGCGTGTCTGTCCTGCCGCGAGTCCCCGGTAGATCGGCGGCGTGTGCTCTGCTCTGCCGTCCGCGCCGTCTTCGTCGACCCGGTCCTTGCGGCAGATGCCGAAGAGCTCGCCCAGCTCTTCCAGCTGCTGCGGCGTGAAGCCGACCGAGCCCGTCTGGCCGGCGCGCCGCGTCGCCACGCCTCCTTTCTCAGCGGCCGCGCCGTGGTCCTCGCTGCGCGCGAACTGCTCACAGTAGCTGTGCTGCACCATCCGCCGGAGGATCTTGTGCAGCTGCCGCCCGGCGTCCTCAAGCTTCTTGATCCGAGCGTTCGCCTCCACGTTGAACAGTCTAAGAGATAGCGCGCAGGCGTCAGGTCGGCTGTCGCGACGCTGTGGCGCCGTGTATTCCCCCCTCTCTCTACCTCGCAAGCGCACGCACGCACCGCAAGCGGTTGCACTCGGACTGGCTGACTTTGAGCCGCATCTTGAGCGCCGGCTCCTCGAGCCGCGTGAGCTGGAACGCGAGCAGCTTGGGGAGCGCGAGGTTGCGGAAGACGAGCGCGAGGAAGTTGCGGAGCGTCGTGAGGAAGGCGTCGAGCCAGTCCTTGGCGAAGAACACGCGAAAGTACGTGTCGCTCTCTGGCTGCTGGAGAAACGGCAGGATGAACCAGCGGCCCCACGAGTCACTAGCGTCCGCGCCGCTCGCGGGGATCGTGGCGTTGAGCTTGTTCGCGTGCTCAGACGGCGGCAGTCAAGGGAACCGACCGGATCGACCAAGCGCCACAGCACACAGCACACAGCACACAGCACACAGCACACAGCACACAGCACACAGCACACAGCACACAGCACACAGCACCCGACAGAATCGATAATGAGGATATCAAGCTCTGGAAGAACTCGGTGGCCTTCTCGCGGCGCCCCGACTTGACGGCGTTGACGACGTAGAGCCGCAGCAGCGACGTCTCGAGCGCCTGGACCGACTGCGCACGCTGTCAGTACACGCAGCACAGCGCCTGTCTGTCTGTCTGTTTGTCGATTCGCAGCGCACCTCTGCGTAGGACGCGTCGAGATGGTGGAAGAAGCGCGCGTTGAGGAATTTCCACGTCTCGAGCAGCGCATCGACCTGGAAGCTGCCAGTGGCCACGCGGCGTTAGTTTCGTGGTGTTTGCACACGGCTGTGCGCGTTGCCCACTGCACAAGTGGGCACCGCCGCACGTCTGTACGAGCTCCAGCAGTTGCGCGATGATCTGCTCGGCGTCGAAGCCCTTGGCGCGGTCGCGCTTGCGCTCGGCTGCGAACACCTGGAAGCTCTATTTGTGTGTGTGTGTGTGTGTGTGAGGGCGAGAGCGAGGCGGGCTGCGTGCCTAGGGTAGGCGCATCGGCACCAGCAAGGCAAGCAGCAGCAGCACCTTGGTGAAGCCCCGGAAGAGCAAGTACTCCATCACGAGCTCGTCCACATGCGGCATCAGCGCGCTCGGCATTGTTCGTGACACGACAACACTTTCGCAATCTGACACCGGTATTGTACCCCAGGCATGGGCTACAATACTCCTCATGGCAGTACGTTGGCCACTCCGCCAAGTGTGACAGTCACAATTCCAGTAATAATGACACTCGTCACCGTGGATGTGGCGCTCCTGGCGCTCGTCGCGCTCGCGCACGTGGCGCTGTGTCCGTTCGCCAAGGTGGAGGAGAGCTTTAACCTGCAGGCAGCACACGACCTGCTGCTGCCCGTCGCGCGTTTTGACCACGAGGAGTTCCCGGGCGTCGTGCCGCGCACGTTCGCCGGCGCGCTGGGACTCGCGGGCATCTCGGCGCCCGTGGCGCTGGCGATGCGCGCGCTCGGGATGCGGCGCTTTACGCTGCAGCTGCTCGTGCGCAGCGCGCTCGCTCTGAGCAACGTGGCGGCGCTCGCGCTATTTGCACGCAGCGTGGGGCGCAAGTTCGGGCGCGACGCCGCGCGCGGGCTGCTGCTCGTGAGCGGCTGCCAGTTCCACCTGCTCTTCTACGCGGGGCGCACGCTGCCGAACACGTTCGCGCTTGCCCT
>SMMQ01002878.1:29664-54034 GCA_008271595.1 [Pythium] brassicae (nom. inval.) | reverse complement strand
GGGGGGGGGGGGGGGGGGGGAGGGCATTGTTTTATCGAGCACTGCTGACGAGATGTGGTTGAAGACATGGATCCTGATCCGACCCGATTGAGAAGTTGTCGAGATTACAGTTGCAGCATATGTGTCCGCAATTCGTCATTCGCGGTTCATTCAACAGAGGCCAGTCGGAAATCCGACAAAGTCAACAGTCTTCACCGTACTTTGCTTGCAGTCTACTGTAGATGACAGCTTTCGACGTACTGTAGACGCCAACCATTCCCTCTTGGTCGCCGTGACTGCTTTGGCTCGCATTCACGTATGGTCGGTGAATATACTGTCGAGTTGTACAGTGTACTGTAGATCCGCTCCCCAATCGCTCCGTGTAGTCAAGAGTTGATTCGCGCCATCCGACCCATGGATTACTTGCATTGGCTTCCAACTGGAGGATCCACTCACTGCACTTGGCAAGATGCTTTGCGGTTCTTGCCACAAGTAAAAAGATTGCAGCAATGTTGCATTCGGATTCGTTGAGAAGACACGCATACGCCATTCGGCGACGAGTCGCGTCGGAGACGCTCGACATGCCAGATGAAGACGAGCCGCCAGCCTTACCGCTCGAGTCTACGCGGCTGCCTCCGTCTCCACCTCGGCGGCCTCGACCTCACCAGCCTCCACCTCGGTAGCCTCCACCTCGGTGGCCTCCACCTCGGTGGCCTCCACCTCGGCGGCCTCCTCATCTTCCTCTCGACCAATGCTCTCTGCGTCCACATCCTCGTACTCTGCGTACTGATCCGCTTTCGGGTCGTCGCCGAGATCCCAAGCGTTTGCGCCTTCGTCGGCATCCGCGTTCCACGCGAACGAGTTCGCGCCGTCTGCAGCAAGCAGCACGAGCAGACAGCAAGCGTGAGTCGCCATATCTCTGGTGCGCCACGACACCAACAGCATCCGACTTGCAGCACGCACACTTGACACCCTCGTGCGGAGGGCAGCCGCCGTGCAGACTAGACGGGTCCACCTCGTTCAGCGGCGTCTGCGAGTAGAACATGGACGCGAAGAGTTTCGTTGGAGGCACCGCCAGTCCCTCCGAGCACTCGTCCATCCCCTCGCGCTGGATTCCCGTCACCAGGCGCGACTTGGAGTACGGGAACACCGTCTCGCCACCTTCCGGGCAGTCGTTCAAGTACATGAAGACCGTGACGAAGCGGTTCGGCTCAAAATGGTGCAGGTGCTCCGGGATCCTACGTCCCACAAGGGAAGCAGCAGCATGTCAGCAAACCGCGTCCTACAAGTGGCCACATCGAAGAGACCAGTATCACACGACACAACAGGACGCACTTGTACGCAAACGCCTCGCCCGCGCGCTTGGTCCACGCCTTGACCGCGAGTTCGAAGATCGTGGTCGTTGTGCGCAGCCCCTCGAGCAGCACGTCCTTGGCAAACTTGTTCTTCATGAGCCAGTCGTACCACTCGTCGCTGAACGCCTCGACCAGCTCCTCTTTCGTCGTGTCCTCGAGGACGAACTGGACGAGGCGGTTCTGGAACCGGACGCCGTACGTTGGGTAGTTCGGACCCTCGGGGCGAAAGTCCGCCAGGACCGCGCTCGGGTCCGAGTCGAGCAGATTCTGCGTGCGCTCCTTCACCCAACGGATCCAGCGGAAGTACTGCGTGACGCCGCTGAGCGGGCGCTTGGGGATCTTATACTGCAGTTCCGGCAGTCCCACGCGCGTCTCCCACGACTTGATCAGGTGCGGCAGCATGTAGCCTTTGGTCCGTATGAGCGGCCCGACAATGTCGCTCGCCTTGTTCGCCAAGTTCTCCTTGATCCACTTGCCCCACTCAACGTCCGCGTGCTCCACGAAGAAGTCCACGCGGTCTGCGTCCTCCACGAACGCGTCGAGCAGCGCGTGCTGGAACGTGGCGGTGTCGTCGGCGTCCGGGAACGCCGGCCCGCCCGGGCGGAAATCCACGGGCACGGCGCGCCCGGCCTCGACGAGCGCCCGGATCGTCTGCGCCGCCCACTCGGTCCACGCCCGGTACTCCTTGTTCGCGAGCGACTTGACCGGCACGAACTGCTTCGAGTCAAAGTAGTCCTCGTGCTTGCGGAAGAACTGGCCCTTCTGGTACCGCACGAGCTGCAGCCGTTCCGTGAAGCTCGGCGACGGCAGCCGCGCGAGCTTGGCCGTGCGCACGCGGAAGTTGCGCGTGAACTGGTTGTCGCTCAGGAACGCCGTGTCGCTCGTGCGGTCCGAGTGGTAGCCGTCGACCGCGTCCGGCGAGTCGACAGGCGAGCGCGTGAGGCGGTCGACACCCTGCGCGATGATCGAGTCCGCCTCCGCCTGCGTGAAGAAGCCCTCGACCATGAACACCTTGGGGCGCAGCGACGCGGTCTTGACCTTGCAGCCCTCGACGACGAACTCGTGGCCGACCTTGATCCCGGGCCAGACCCAGATCTGGAAGTCGAAGAGCACGTGCGCGACGCGCAGTGCGTCCAGCTGTGCCGCCGTCGTGAGCGCCCGCCCGTCCTGCGTCATGAGCTTCACGCCGTTCGCCAAAATGTCCGTGTCGATGCCGAGCCGCTGCGCCGCGAACGCCGCGAGCTCGTGCAGGCACGCGTCCTCGGCGGACCAGTTGAGCGACACGCCCTCGTTCTCGCCATTGAGCATGAGGAACACGCGACCGCGCGCGCGCAGCTCATCCGCGCGACCCAATACGCTCTCCACGTGCGCCAGGTCGCCATCGACCGCGAACGCCGGGCAGTTCGCCTCGGGCTGCGGCGTCGGCACGAGCAGCTGCTGCGTCGTGATGTGCGCCACCTCGCTCAGGTATTTGTTCGGCACCTCGCCGTGCACGAGCGCCTCGAGCGCCGCTGCACTCGCATTGGAGGCGTTGGATGAAGCGTCGCTGGCGCCCAGCGCGCGTGTCGTTGCGTCGTGGCTGCTGCTGCCGACGCCAAAGAACTCGGGGCCGAGCGTCGTCCACGCGCCGCCGAGCAGCGCCACGAGCAGCGGCGCGACCACAAAGAGCAGTGAGGACGAGGACGAGGAGGACTTGCTGGGCTTCTTCTCGTTGGCGACCGGCGCGCCGGAGGTGTCAGGAGCGTTCGCCATCTCGGCTGCAGCATGCGCCGCGGGCTTCTTCGCCATGGTCGACGCTAATTGGCGAGTGACGCACACGCAATTCGGTGGATCGCTCAGTATCCATACTGAAACCACGTGAGGTGGTGAGTGATAGAAAAACGAGCCAAAGATAGCCGGAGCAAAATTTGTCAACAACGGATTCCACACGAGGGCATACAAAATGTTTATTTCTCTAGACTCTGGTTTCCTTCTGTTGATATTTTTTCTCCATGTTATTTTTTACAATATTTGTCAACAAAGGATTCCACATGTTATCCTATAGAAATTGCAGTTATCTAGACTTTGGTTTCTTCCGTTGATTCATGACAAAATCATGCCTTGCGCAATCGCCCCATTTTCGAAGCAGCACAACCTCCCACATGAGCGCCTCCATTGTCATCGCCGCGCGTGCACTTGGGCGCCGCCAGATCCAGCGCGCTGGCTGGGCCTCCCACCGTCCCTTCTCCACCTCTGACTCCAGCTCACAGACGCCTTCCACGACGTACTCTGGCGGCCACCCGTACGAGGGCCAGGGCGGCTTCTACGGCTCCATCAAGTCGCGCTCGGACCTCGCCGCCGAGTTCGTGCCGGGCGCGCGCGCCGAGGCGGCGGACGTGCAGCAGCTGGACGCGCTCGTAGCCGCATGGGACGCGCAGAAGAACGCCATCGATGATGCGGACGCGCAGAGCGCGGCGTGGAACGCGCTCGTGCGCGACGACGTGAACGCCGCGCTCATCAAGCGCCTCATCGTCAAGGGCGGACCCGCGTGGGGGCTCTCGAGCAAGCAGCGCGAGTTCGTCTCGCGCTTCCACCCAGTGTAAGCGACTAACACAGTGCACCAGAGAGCAAGCGCCTGCTGCACCAGCGCCGCTCATCCGAATCCGACGTGCCGTCTTCATTCTGACGACCAACCGCTCGCGCCACCGACACGTACGTTGCTGTAAGTTTATGTACTGCGCTACTCTCCGCAGTCCTCCCCACTGACTCTGCCCAATACACAAAGACACAATAAAACGCTGCCTAGAACGCAAAGTGCGTGGCGGGCGCGACTGCTTTGCCGTCGAGCGCGCCCGCGTCGGACGCCTCTGCCGCGTCCGACGCGGTCGCAGTCAACGAGCTCGCCGAGCCCGTGGACACGCTGCGATGGCTCGTCACCGGCGGCGGCGGCGGCAGCAGCAGCTCCGCGTACGACTGCGTCCGCACGCTCTCGACCGTGTCTTCGATCGTCGCGTCCGTGACGTACATGCGCAGCGTCTCCAGGCGCACTTCTGAGTGGCGCTGGGCAGCGGCGCCCGAGGCCGAGGAGCTCCGCTTCGCGGCCTCCCGCTCGCTGGCCGCGTCGCCCCCCGTGCCACCGTCGTCGACCTGCTCGGTCTCGTCTTCAACGCCGTCGTCCTCGTCCTCGTCGTCCGCGCTCTTCTCGACGAACCACTCGGTCTTGAGCACAATGTCTGGGCGCTCGCTCGCCAGCGCCCCGAGCTGCGCCACGAGCCGCGCGCGGATCTCCGGGTGCAGGCCGCGCTTCACAATGATCTTGCGGTGGATGCTCGCCACGTGGTGGCCCGAGACCATGTCCGTGAGCCAGTCGACCACGCGCCGGAACTGGATCACGTCGTCGCCGCAGATGTGGCGCCGCAGGAGCTCAAAGAGCTCCGGGTACTCGGCCAGCGACCGGTGCTTGTGCGCTGCCGCCTGCTCGATGCGGCGGCACATCTCGTTGCTGATCTCGAAACCGTGGCAGCCGGCGCCGTAGCACGCGTCGCACAGCTCGAAGCTCTCGCACGTGTTGCACTTCCAGCGGCCGCCGACGATCGGGCTCATGCCGCAGCCGTCGCACAGCGTGTCGTCGTGCACGTGGTGCTTGTGGTAGCGCGCGCTGAGGCGGTTCTTGACGTCGCCGAGCATGTTGCCGACGCTCGTCTTGGAGCGCAGACGCCCAAACATCCCACCGCCACCGCTGGCGCTGGCCGCCCCCGAAGCCGACGATGGCGCTGGGGTCTGCCCGGAAGCCGCCGATCCGCTGCTGCTTCCCGCCGACTTCATGTCCAGGATGGTCTTCGAGTCGTTCACGCTCGCACTCAAGTCCACGGGCTCTGACGTGAACCGGTCCTTCCCAGGCAGCAGCACGCGCGCCTTGTGCAGCACCGACGCGCTCGACGGGTCGGTCTTCGGGCCGTAGAACACGTGATCCTGCGCCCACACCTTCGACGGCGCGTGGCCGCGAGGGCGCGACTCGCTGCCGCTGGCGTCTGCAGTGAACGACGCTGCCACGTCGCCGGCCTCGCTCGCCGCTGTCTCGACGTCGAGCGTGTCTTGGTGCTTGTGCGCGAGCGTGATCTTGAGGTCCGTCACGCGCACGAAGCGCGTGCGCACAGCTGCCTGCACCATGAGGTCGCGGCGGTTCTTGAGCAGTGGCACGATAAGCTTCCGCATGTCCCGGTTCAGGTCCTCGTTGATGCCCTCGATCGAGATCTCTGGGTGGAAGTTCGCGCGGATGTCGCGGCCTTCGAGCACGAACACGAGCCACTTGGCGAGCTTCTCGCGCCCGCGCTCCGGCATGCTCGAGATCAGCCGCTTCACGACCGGCGACTCCATGTCGATCGGCGCCACGGGGAACACTTCGTCGTCCACCTGCCAGCCGTCCGGCGACGACGCGGAGCTCACGACGCGCGCGCGCTGCAGCGGCGCCGCTGTCGCCGCGACGTTCGCGGGGATGTCGGCGCCTTCGCTGCGCTGGCGCGGGGCCCGCGGCGGCGGAAGCACCGTGGTGCCGCCGCCGCCGCGCACCGACCGGAGCGTCTTCGTTCTCTGCACGAACGTGTCGAGCTGCGCGGCCTTGTCGTCGCTCTCTGCGGCGTCCGTGAGAGCGCGGAGGTGCGTGCCGTACGCGCGCAGCTTCTCCTCCAGGGCAAACACTTGGCTCTCGTAGAAGCTGCGGCAGTTCGCCAGCTCCTCGGTCAGCTCGTGCACCCGCCGCGAGCTCAAGTGCAGCTCGTGCGCGCGCGCGCCGAGCTGGTGGCGAAGCAGGTCGTTGTCCAGCGACACTGCACTGTCGGCGCGGCCGCGGTCCGCGTTGGCCTTGTTGGTCTGCACCAACGAGAACGACTCGACCGGGGGCGTGCGAGGGGTCCCAGCCGACTGCAGCGGCAGCGCAGCGTCTTCAGCGATGACGGGCGGCGGCTGGTGAGCTGTCGCGGCCCGCATCGTCTCCTTGTTGCGACGGATCTCGAGCAGCTCGCTCAGCGAGTCGCACTCCTTTGTCTTCGCCTCCAGCTCGCTCTCGAGGAACGCCACCTTGTGCACAAACTCGTCGTTCCGCCGCGCGACCGCCGCTGTCTCGAGCGCCTTGTGCGCGCACTCCTTCGTCTGGAGCTCGAGCTCGGCGCAGCGCTCCTCCAGACTCGCCATCTCACCGGCTTTGCTCGCGTGCTCGTCTTCGAGCTGCTCGATCTTCGCCAGCAGCTGCTGCACCCGGTCTGGTGCGACCGGTTCGGGGGCCACGCCGGCACTCGCGCCGCCGTCAAGCTGCCTGATCCGCTCTTCGAGCGCCGCGATCTGCTGGTTCCGCTCGGCCACGAGCACCTTGTACTCGGCCACGGTCTTCTCTTCGTTCACCTTGGGCTTGTTCTTGATGCTCTTGGCGCGCGTGCCGAAGCGGAGCGTCGAGACTGTCTCCTCACAGTTGTAGCTACTGCAGCTGCCGCACACGAGCAGCGTCGTCTCCGAGTTGCCGCCGAGCGAGTCCTGCAGCAGCCGCGTGAGCTTCGAGTCGCGGTACGGGATGTGCGCGCCCGCCTGGCCGCTCGTGAGCGCGTTCATGACGCTGCCGAGCGCGCTGAGCGACTTGTTGATGTGCTGCGCCTCCTTGAGCGTCTGGCCCTTTGCGTGGGTCTTGCCCACTTTCTCCGAGCCCGCGAGGTCGACGAGGAAGAGCTTGCCGCTCCGCGTCGACCCGGTCGCGACGTTGCGCTGCTCGATCGTGATGATGAACACCGAGTGGCTCCGGCTCGAGTCGTTGTTCATGCGCGTGGACGAGATGACGCGGTTCGCGCCGCCGAGGCGCATGACGCCCAGCATCTCGTCCGCGGACGCGCAGCACACCTCGGTCGCCCCGGCGACCCACACGCCGCGCTCGCGGCTCTCGCGCACGCTCAGGTTGCTGGACGCCGGCTCGAGCAGGTCGCGGATCTTCTCGAGGTAGATCTCGACGTACGACACGCGCACGATGAACTCGAGCTCGGCCTGCATGTGCCGGATGCCGTCGAAGACGTCGGCCATGGCGCGCGGGATGATGCCGGCGAACTCGGCGTCGCCCGGCACACCCTCCATCGAGAACGTCTTGCCGGTGCCCGTCTGACCGTACACAAAGCACGTGCAGTTGTAGCCGCCCAGCGCCGCCTGCACGAGTGGCTGCGCAGTCGCCTCGTACACAGCGCGCTGCGAGGCGCTCGGCCCGAAGACCTGATCGAAGGCGAACGCGTGCGAGTCGGCGGCGCCGCGGCCTCCCGCCGCCCCATCCACACGCACAGCGCCGCTGCCCTCGTCCACGTGTACGCACTCGACCGCCTGCTGCTTGAGCTCTAGCTTGTTCTGCGGCCGGAAGCGCGCGCACACGCGCACGCCGGCGCGTGGTTCGGCTCCCATGTCTTTTGCGAATCCAAAAATGGCAAGGCGAAATGTTTGCCCACGTTCGGGCGCTTTGATGGGTTTACAAGCTATTAGAGAGGTTGAAGTGCTCGAAAGCGCTTCGTGACACCAGATCTGGTCCGACCAAATCCATCGATAACACGGCATGCAGTTCGCTCCAGATCGTCGAGCTGCTTGCTGATCTGGGTGGCACGTGTTGTCACGAGGGTGCGCGAGTGTGAGTTTGAGGAAGAAGGAAGCGAAGCAACATACTCGGTTCACCTAAACGAGCACGCATGGAAGCCCGGAGTCGACAAGTTCTCTCAGTGGTAAGCTGAGGGCAAGTAATAGCATGTCAAACAAAAAATCGTCGGGAATGAAAGTCGCGAGTGAAGATCAGCGATCGTTGGTCTTTCAAAAAAAAAATATTTTCCGATAAATTGATCTTACAGAAGGTATCCCCATTATGTTACACAGTCTTAAGTTAATACATGTCATTAATAGTTTTTCTGGTATGATCAACTGTGCAAGTGTCTTTATCCGCCTAGTTAGTGATGATTGGCCACCTAGTATATCTTCCTCACTTGTGTAATTAATAGTAAAACGTACATCCACCGTCATTGCTATGATCACGCTAAGAAAGGTCCAGCTTCGATTCCAAAAAGTGCGATTTCAACAGACCTGTGCTATTCCAACAAACGCTCGCAATGCTCTTGCAAGACGGTAAACAAACACAACCGGTCAAACGACAGATGAATGTCAAAAAGCGCGCCACGTTCGACACACGAAACAGCAATAAATGCGCAACCTGAATGCATGAAGATAAGCTCGTGGAGATGTGAACAACTGGAGCGCTCGTTTTTGTAAATAAAATCACCACAACAAATCTAAACATATACTTGAACATTGTATGATGGTTTAATACAAGCCACCATGTGGTATCTGATATAAAAACTCTCTTATCTGTGTGTAACATAACGGATATACTGTCTGTATGTCTCTCTACTTTAATCTTTCTCCTGCAAATTCGATCACACATGCCCCACACTCCAAAGTAAGATAACGTGCAAGTGAGTAAAAAAGAAAAGGTGGACACACTTGTAGTATGTCCATCTGCCCCTTCCTCCTCGTTTGCATTTTCTCTTTCTGTCATAATACCTTACCCTGTCCATATCCTTCCATTAGCCATCACTTCTTGCTCATTGTTGAACACACAATATACTGCATGCCCTTACCCTCCGCTGTCCTTCCTATACTTCCAAAAGTCTTAGCCTGTTGCTCTCGGTTTCAAACAGAATATCTTGCCCACATCTGCCTTCCAAATCCTTCGCTGTCACAATGTTTCTTTTGTGGCATCGTATCCTCCTATATTCGTGTACTTTCTTCCATCGCTTCTCTTTCCCCTCTTTCTCTCTTTCCCCTCCTCCTCCATTAACCTTTCGTCATGCAGGTCTTGCACACACGATGTATTCCTCACTCCTGTCGCCCATACCGTTCTCTCTTATAATGTCACCTCCAAATATTATATCCTCGTATCCTCATAACATTATACCCACGCACCTTGTATTCTCGTATGATCGAATCAGCTCTTCTTCTCTTCTTCTCTTCCTCCCTTCCTCCCTCCCCCCGTTCCTCCGTTCCTCCGTTCTTCCCTTCCTCTATTTCTTTTCCAGTCCTCCTTGCGTGCTTTGTTCGGTTCTCCACTACCTAAACGCATAGTTGCTTTTTCTTTCTTTGTTTCATGGCGTTCTAGACCCTCCACACATAGCACCACTAGCACAGCGGCCAGAGAATTACGAATATTGATCGAGGCTTCCCTCTCGAGTTAGTTTCGATCACAGCTTTTTCCAGTCCAAGCGGACACCTTCAAAGCGTTCGCTTTTATTTTGATAATGATCTAAACGGTGTGCTGAATTTGTGATTATAGTCGTGTTGCCAGCATTGTCTTGAATAAAGTACCAAAAAATATTTTCTTGCCTGAAATTCTCAATATGAGCAGTGACCACCTCAAGGATAAAGTAGAAAATGTGAGTGAGAGGGAGTGTCGATGGGGCGGGGTATCTCCAAGGCCCCACCGATCTATCAAACGAAACTTTGGTGAGGTTCATCAAACACACTAATAAACATGGCCTGTAAGTTTGTGCTTAATCGACAAAGGACCGGCGAAGTTTGCATTTTCGACCGCATACTAGAGGGTTTGCTTCTTACAGACAATGGTGATTAATAAGTAAAAAAAACTTATTATCTATATTTATACTTCTTTAAAAATACTGCTCCTTTTTGATACTGTACAACCTTAAGGCGTACCTTTTAATATCAAAAACATATAGTGTTTTTTTAGTTTTTAGAAAAGATATGGTGATTAAAAATGTTGGTAAGAAATGAATCCTCCAGTATGTGGTCAAAAATGCTAACTTCATCAGTCCTTTGTCGGTTGAGGTCGAACCTGCAGGGCATGTTCATTACAGTATTCCTTTTCTTCGAGCAGACGCTCCCTCAACAATGGCCAGTGAGTGGGTTTTTGATGATCATATATTTTTTGTTGTTGTGAAAGCCCAACCTACACATTGGCATAATCTATATTATGAGTATAAGCTGGTCAGATCTGTTCAAGACAATGCTGGCAGCACGGCTGTATTCACAAATTCAAAAATCCATTTAGATCATTACCTAAATACAAGCAAAAGCTTTGAAGGTGTCCGCCTGGGCTGGCAAATTCTTCGATTGAGACAGACTCGTGTGTGAAGTCTCAAGTTGACATGTTCTTTCGATTGCACATCTATATATTTATATATTTTAAGATTGTCCGTTCGTCACAGCACGGAACGGTGACGCTTATTTTTGCAATTCTCAATAGTTTGTTCAGGACGGCAAGATAAATACGCATGGAAACCGTGTACATTTGGATGCAAACACGCAGATTTACGTCAGCTTGGCATATTCGTATTGCTTTTGATGGGGACCTCACTTTTCAGGACCAACAAAATCGTCATGAGAGCAGGAGCGAGATAGGGAAAGGGAGGTGCGAATTACGAGAACAAAGGTGGCGACGACGAGAGAGAGAGTTCGACGGGAGGAGAGATAGATAATAAGGGGAGGACGAGGGGGAAAACGAAGTAACTGCGAATGAGTGGGATACTAAAAGTAGGTACTGTATTTCACAATGCGAAAATAAAGGAAGAGGGGGGCCACGTGGGGGGCAAGACACTGAGAGAGAGAACGTTGAGAAGGCATAAGAAAGAGAGAGATAGAATGGAAGTGACGCTAAGTGAAGGGCAGGTGAATAAGGACGTGGGTGTTGAGAGCGTGAGAGAGAGCGATCGAAAGAGCGAGCAAGCAAACGAGTGAGAGATGGACATATATATATCCCTCTCTCTTTCGCTTTATATATATATATATATAGAGAGAGAGATTTAGAGAGAAAAACTGAAAGACGGGGGAGCGAGCGAGGGATGAATGAAACGGAGTGAGGGTTCTGATCGGGCGAAGGCCCAGGCAAGAGCCTAGTGCTTTTATGTGACGAAAGCACAGACCGGCGACGTTCTAGAAGATAGCATAATAATCTCCAAAAATTAGGTCCCTTCTTGCAGAGACTGATGAATAAATTATTCCGAACTGAAATTAAAAATGGATTATCTTTGTTTTACACTTTTGTAAATTTAACACCCAGTCTCTGAGTCAACCTGACCGAATTTTGAGTAAATATTCTATAACCTTTTTGGGCACCACTGGAGAGAAGCCTTCACGGGTAATAAAATATTTTTGGAAAAATAGAATATACCTGGATAAATGGGTTTTTATTCGCGCTCTCGGTCCTCCGGACCTACGCGCTCGGATGAAAGAAAAATAAACTCCTGGACCATGTTGTGTTCTCCGCTCAGTAAATCTCGGTCGCTGGGCTCGCCTACGCAGATCATGTCGGGCGCCGCTTCGCTTGGCAGTCCGACATGTCTGCTTCGGCTACGCTCCCTCGGTTTCTTCGCTCTTTGGTGTTTAGTAATTTACATGACCTGTCATATATCTCTATTGAGTTTCAATGGAAAAAATTAAAGCCCCCGTCTGGGCTTCTCTCCAGTAGTGCCCATTTTTGACATACATTTACAATGCAAACTGAAGGTTAACCTGTTGAATCAAAAGTTTTGATATCAAATGTGACTCGTTGAAACACTTCCCAAAAAACATGTCGGCGAGTGGCAATCCAGCTCTCCCCACACCTTCCGACGTGACCGACGGTGCGTGCGCTTCTGTGTGCCTTGAGAGTTCCCGCAGTCTCCAACTCGGTCCTCTTGGTCCTCACCCATGTGTGCAACTTCACACACCCGCAGACTGGCTTAGCGTCGGCCAAAGCTTCGTGTCGTCATCTCCAAAGAGCTCCGCACGCACGAAAAAGCTTTCCGAACGCACGTCTGTCGCGCTCCAAGTGGTGAAGAGCAAGCGGCACCGCAAGAACAGCAGCAGCGCAGGTGATGATAAACATTCACGCGATCGTGAGCGCGACAAGAAGGCGTCCAAACGCGCGAGTCGCCACCGCAGCCGCTCGTCTGCTAGTGACGACGACGATGATCAGCTCGCCCGGAAGCGCCACAAGAAGCAGAAGAAGCACAAGCGCCTGAAGCATCGCGAGCGCAGCCGCAGCGCGTCCCGGGAGAAACGGCTTGTGGCCGCGGCGCCAACAGAGGTGCAGGCGTGGATCCGGCACCAGCAGCAGCCGCGGCCGGAGGACGACAACCTGGACGCGAGCGGCCGCAAGCTCTTCGAGTTCGACTGCGCGGGCGACCGCGACAACCGCTTCTACGGCACGCTATACGCGCAGGACAAGCCACTGTACGCGCTCGCGACGCGCCGAAACCTACTGACAGGAGAGTGGATCTCGAATGCAAAGGCGAGCAGCGGCGGAGACGCAGCGAAGGGTGGACCGGCGGCGAGAAACGAGCGCGACGTGGCTGCGGAGCGCTACTTTAGCGCGAGTGCTCGGCAGGCAGAGAAGGACGCGAAGCAGACGCGCCTGCACCTGGCGTACTCGGAGAAGCGGCTGGCTCGGCAGCGCGAGCAGCAGAGCGGCGCTGCCTCGGAACTACCGTTCATTCCGCTCGACCCGGTGATCGACACCGCCGGCAGCGCCGTGAGCGAGGAGCTCGCGCTGCAGACCGAGACTGCGAGCATCGAGCAGTACCTCGTGGTGCAAAGCAAGACGTTCAACGAGTCGCTGCAGCAGCACCCGCATGACGTCGCGTGCTGGCTCAACTACGTTGCGTTCCAGGAGCACTCGGCCCGCCTCGCGCGGCGCAAGAGCAGCAGCAACAGCCACGCGTCTGCGCAGATGGTGGCCGACAAGCAAGTCGCGATTCTGGACAAAGCCATCCAAGCAAACCCAGCAAGCCGCGAGCTGCGCCTCGCGAGGCTGAATCTTGCGATGCAGAGAGGCAGCAGCAGCGCGCCAGACTTCGACGCACGATGGCGTCAGCTGGAAGAGATGATCGAGAGCGACCCGACCAGCGCCGCGCTCTGGACCAAGCTCATTCGCGCGCGGCAGCAGAACTTCGCGAGCTTCTCCGTGCCGTCGCTGCGCGAGCTGTACGCGCGCATCCTCGCGGTGCTGCGGAGAGAAGTCGCGCTCGTGGTGCAGCACGAGGCAGCAGAGGCTCCGAGCAGTGGCGGCTCGCACACCGGCGGGTCCGTACAGATATTCGACGCCGACTCGTTGCTGGCGTCCAGCTCACGTGCGCCTCGGTCGTACGCAAGTGTGCTCGCGTCGTCAGAGCGCGCGCACGAGCTCGTGCAGCTGCTCCTCACCTTCCAGTTCATGGCGTGCACCTTGGAGCTGAAAGCAGGATACGCGGAACGGGCGATCGCGCAGCTCCAAGCGCTTCTTGCGTTCAACGCAGCGCCGTCGAGCAGCGCGATGAGCGTCACGAACCCTACGCCCGAGCAGCTCCACGCAGAAATGCTGCGCACGTTCGCCGAACGGTGGAGTCAGGGCCTGCCGCACTATGGGGACGAGTTTCACTCGAGCCTGCGCCTCCCGAGTGCGTTCGCGCCGTCGTCCAGTCGCTTCGCAAGACATGTCCGCGAGCGGTTGGGGTCGTTGCTGGCGTCGGTGAGCCCTCCAGTAGCGATTCGATCGCAAGAGCACCAACAACGCCTGCTGCAGCTCGCTGCTGGGTCGCTGTATAGAAAGCACGCTAACCCCAGTAGTGCAGTAGGAGGAGGTGGCGGTGGGGAGAGCGCTCCAGACGACGAGCAAGTTGAAACAGCGGAGAGTGGTCTGATGTACAGTAACGTTCACGGCTACCGCATCAAGATCGACACCATCGATGACGCGGGCGAGTACGAGCGGATCTTGGCGGAGCTGCGCGGGACCGACGCATCTGTCGCTCGACAGGAAGCGCAGCTGAAGAAGAGGGAGAAGCAGCGGGCGAGCGCAACAAAGTCCGTCGCCAGGTTCCACGACGAGCGCGTTGATTACGACGAAGTCGACAGTCAGGATGAGTACGTCGAGTGGCTGCAGCAAGAGGAGGCGAAGCACGAGACTCAGTGGAACCCGCTGCAACCGACGAATCCGGAGCACCAGCAGCTGATCGACGAGTCGCCCGACAGAGCGGTACTGACCGAGGAGATCCAGCCGTTCCTGTTCCAGGTGCCGCGCGTGCTGCACCTGCAGATCGTGCTGATCTTGCTGCAGTGTGTCGGCGTACGCTGGACGGGGAATCAGGCAAACAGCTACCCCGAGACGCTGATGGATGTGTACGCTGACGGGTTTGACGAACTCGGCGATCTGGTTGCGCCAATTCTGCGCGCGATGGACCCGTCGTCGACCGAACCGATCGGGCTCTCGACTCTAGCCAGGCGGGATCTGCTGCAGCGAGAGCTTCTCGACGAGCTTCGTGTGAACACGGAGACGCTGCTTGATCCAAGCAGGGTCGCGTTTGTCCGGAACGCGCTGCTCCGACTCATGAACAGCGCTCTTCACGAAGGAGATCGCGAGAGCGAGAGACTGGCGAAGTACCTGACGATCGAGTTTGAAGCAGAGATCGTCGGATCGAGCGAGGAGGAGAGAGACGCGGGGCTCTCGTACGCCCGCGAGCTGTGCCAGACGTTGATGGAGGGCGGAGACCACGAAATGCGAGAGTCGAGTCCCAACATCGACATTGCGCTTATGTTCGCGTACGCGAAGCTGGAGCTCCGAGCCGGGAACCACCGCGTCGTGAACCGGATCTGCGACAAGACGATCGAGTCGCTGGCGCTGCACTCGACAGGTGACGCCAAGTTGGATCGCAGCTTCCACTGTCTTCTGTTCCTACGTGCTCGCAGCGAGCTGTGGATGGATTCGGACGCTGCGGATCGAGCTGTTTCGGGACGCATTCAGGACGTCGAGCTTCGCAAGCTGATGGCTCTCTACGTTCTATGGAGCTGCTGGCAGCAAGACTGGGAATCGCTGGACACGCTGGTGAAACGGTATCGCAAGCAGCCGGGCCAGATACGCAAGCAGCTCGAACTCGCGTTGTCTACAGACGTGAAAGCGGCGGTGGTCGAGAAGTATCGTGTGGAGTTGGAGATCGCAGTCCAGCAGCAGTCGAAACAAGACAAGCGCAACACAGGGGTGGGCGTGCGACAAAGTCAATGGCTCACGCGCGTCGGCTACTGCGCGCACAATCTCTGTCTCATCGTCTACGCTGTCGCGGGTTTCCACGCCTCGTGCAGTGAGTACCGAGCACTGATCCGAGAAGTGCGCGAAGGAGCTCTTCGTTATCACGACAACCAGACTCGGTGGCTGCTGGTGTGCTCTCTGGAGTTCATCCAGCAGCACCAGCTTAGCTGCTCGTTCCCGATCGTCGCGCCGCGCGATTGGCGGCACGTTGTTGGCGACGCAGTGGAGCGCTTTCCCCACGACCCGGTGCTCCTGCGACTCTTTGTCGACGCGGAGACGAGCAGCACCATGTCGCAGCGTCTCCGTCAGCACTTTTCTCGGACGCAGCAGCGTTGGCGACGCCAGTTCGACTCGCCCTTGCTTGTGGAGTGGCTCTTCGCGCTGCTGTGCGAGTTTGCTCGCCTCGAGCGGTTCGCGTTGAAGGCGTTTACCGATTCCGGCATCGCTGGTGGGACGCCACCCACGCAGCTGCAGTCGACATGCTGCCTGCTTCACAAGTACCAGTCCAACGTGGTCGGCTTTGAGCGGGTGCGTCGTGTGTTCCAGGACATGGTCGAGGGCGTGCGCACGCGCGACAACGCGCTCTGCTGGCGCTTGTACGTGCGCTTCGAGGAGCAACTGGGCAAAGTGGAGAGCGCGCGGCGCGTGTTCTACCGCGGCCTGGCGAGGTGTCCGTGGAGCAAAGCGCTGTATCTGGACGGCATCCGGGTGTTGCGTCCGTATCTGAGCGAGGACGAGTGCCGGGAGCTCGTGGACTTCATGGGGGCGAAGGAGCTGCACTTGCGGGAAGAAGTGTGACTCCACATACCGAACAGCGATCAACTGCTGGAAGACGTTCACTGCCGCAAGCGCGTTCCACATTGCATGCAGTGTTGCCCAACTTGGTTGGGAAATGGTGTAGTAATACACGTTTCATTTATACTCTAATTTTGTTTTCTTCCTAACTCAAAGACGAAAGAATGGTCGACCAACAACACCGCCGCGTTGCGCAGGCACTCAAGGCCGCGTGCGAGGAAACTGCGAAGCAGGCGATCGCCGCCACCACCGCGAGCGGACAGGCGACGCGTGTGCACCACAAGAACGCCAAGTTCGGGAGCCGCAAGGAGGCGATGGCGGCCAAGGTCGGTAGTCCGTTGACATACTTTGCTATCGAAGTCGAAGGATGGACTCATATCTATCGATGTGACCATGTTGACTTTGAGAGCAGATCGAGGCCGCGAAGGCAAAGCGCGAGGCGAAGGAGTCTTCGTGAGCCGCTGAGTAGGAGAGAAAGATGAGTGGTGAAGTTGCACGTGAACGAATACACTCTTTGAAGGCGGCGCGATCTGATGAGAGCAAGTATGCGGCTCTTCCGAGGCGACTTCTTCTGGAATCACCGTTGCAACGACCTGCAGTGGCGAGTGAGTGCAAGCGAGAGAAAACGAACGCCGTGAAGGATGGGGATGCTCGCAGCGCTGCTCGCAAAGAACTGGGTCGTGAAGACGCGCCACCCGTTCGCGACGCTCAGCGAGGTGCTCAACCCACTGCTATGTATCCTGCTCTTCGCAGCACTCAAGACGCTGGAGCAGGACATCGACGTGCCCTCGGGTTGGAGCACCACCACCGCGAACGAGTCCGACGCCACTCCAGCGCACATTGGGTCGAATTGGAACCTCTTCGACAAGAGCGACCTCTTTGCCGCGTTCAACACCAGTGTGGGCGGCACCACCACCGAGAACGCGACGAATGCACAGAATGGCTCGGTGCTCGCGATGTCGTCGCCGCTCACGGCGCTCTCGCTCGCGGCTGGGCTCGAGGTGCCAAAGTTCTACTTTGTGGAGACGACCATGTCGGGGCTGCTGCTCAACCTCGCGCTACAGGCGCTGCTGGAGGGCGACCACCTTGAAGAGCTCAGCGAGCTCGACATGCTCCTTTGCTTTGTCAAGCTCGTCATGTTCGGCTACACGAGCACCAGCGCGGCGTCGCTGTACGCGGTGCCGGAGGAGTGTCGCGGCAAGGTCGTGCCGTACAAGCTCGCGATCACGCCCGACACACTCTACACGCGAAAGTACTTTGCAGCGCTCTTGGAGCAGTGGTACCCTCGCTTGCCGCTCGTAGCGCCTGTGCTCGGGATCTCTGCGCTCCAGGTCGCGTCGTTCAGAGACTCGCGCGTGTTCTTCGACAACGAGACCGCGCTCGAGCAGTACATGGCAGGCGAGAGCTACGGTCTCAGCCTTGCGAACCCGAAGATCTACGCTGCGATTGCCTTCCAAGAGTTCCCGACGCAGAGCAGCGAGATCGGCGACCTTCGCGGGCACGCGATCGAGTACTCGCTGCGCCTCAACTCGACGTACACGGACACGAACTTCCCTGGCAGCGTGCCGCGCACGATCGGGAGGCGCTTTAACGTGGAGAAGCTCAACAAGGAGGTGAAGCCCCTCCCGACGTTCAGCTACGCGACGCGGGGCTTTATGACGCTTCAAACGGCGGTCTCGCGCTTCCTGAACTGCCTGCCGGTGTGGGACCCGAGCTCAGAGATGACGAACGGCACGTGTCAGATCAAAGAGTCGACGATGAAGGAGGGCGACCCAGAGCTTGACAAGCGCCTGCTCGGCCAGCTGGAGAACGACTTGGTCGTCAGCTCGGTGTTGGCAGCGCTGCGCCAGGTTCAACAGCTCGCGCGGACAAGCTCCGCGAGCAGCGTTGGCAGCGCGTCGTTCTTCCTTGAGTCTCTCAAAAGCACTTTGGAGCGAGTTTCGATAAGCGTTGAGAGCATCCCAGCGTCCAGCAAGGCGAGGCTCTTGCAGAGTCTGCGGCAGGCTCCTCAGCCGTACCACGGCAGCGCCGCGTTTGTGAGTCCAGTTGAGGGCTTTCACTACGCGGGCTTCTTCTACAAGATCCGGGTCGTGTTCCCAGTCGGCTTCATCCTGTCCTACCTGTACAGCGTCTCGCGCGTCATTGTGGCGCTGCTCATGGAGAAGGAGACCAAAGCGCGCGAGCTGATGCGCATCCTGGGAGTGGACGAGAGCTACATTCTCTTCGCTTGGTTCCTGACGTACCTCCAGCTCCTGCTTGTCGCGTCGCTGCTGCAAACGCTCGGCGCGCAGCGCGTGCTATTCCAAAACTCGGACTTCACGATGCTCTTCCTCTTCTTCTTCACGTTCGCGCTCAGCAGCTTCGGCTACGGCTTCCTCATCAGCAGCCTGTTCTCTCGCGCGCGAGCTGGATCGTTCGTCGGCATGGGGCTCTTCTTCATGATGTTCTTCGTGTCGTTCGGGTTCAGCGACGGCACTGGCGAGCTGCAGCGCACGTGGGCGTGTTTGCTGTCTCCGGTGGCGCTTGCTCAGGGAATCAGCATCGTCACGACCGTCGAGACTGTCGGCGTCGGACTCAACAGCGAGAACGCGAGCGAGGTGATCGAGAACTTCCGCTTCGTCAGCGCGATCTGGATGCAGACGCTCGACTTCTTCGTGTACGTGCTCGCGGGGCTGTACTTTGAGCGTATCGTGCCGCGCGAGTTTGGCGTCGCGGAGAAGTGGTACTTTTGCCTCACGCCGAGTCACTGGCGTCGCGTTCTGGCGAAGTGGAGCGAACGTCAGCCCTCGTCTGCCATGGCTGCTCGGGACAACGCATGCCAACACCTTCAAGCCCTCGAGCCCGCAGAAGTAGAATACGGGACGAGCGACGAGAGGCTTCAAGATCGCAACGACGAGGAGGTGAGTACCGAGATGAAGCAGCAAGAGGTCGACGGACGTGCTGTCGTGGTCGTCAACCTGCGGAAAGAGTTCGACGTCCCCGGCGGCAAAAAAGTCGCGCTCAAGGGACTCAGTCTAGCGTTCTACGAAGGACAGATCACGTGCTTGCTGGGTCACAACGGTGCTGGGAAGACGACACTCATGTCGATCCTGACCGGAATGATCCCGCCCTCGAGCGGAGACGCCTGGATCTGCGGCTACTCCGTCGCGACTGCCATGAACAGCGTGCGCCGCTCGCTCGGGTACTGTCCGCAACACAGCGTGTTGTATTCAGAGCTGACTGTTGAAGAGCATTTGCGGTTCTACGGACGTGTAAAGGGGCTGCACGATGGCGCTGGTCTCGCACAGGAGATCGAGAAGAAGATCCTGGAGGTGGGTCTTACAGAGAAGCGTCGCGTGCAGTCCCACGCGCTCTCGGGTGGCATGAAGCGCAAGCTGTCGCTCGCGATCGCGTTCCTTGGCGAAAGCCGCGTTGTGTTTCTCGACGAGCCGACGTCTGGGATGGATCCGTACAGCCGCCGGAGCACGTGGGAACTGATCCAGAACAACCGTCGCGACCGCGTGCTCATCTTGACAACGCACTTCATGGACGAAGCGGACATTCTGGGGGATCGCATCGCGATCATGGCGGAGGGCGAGCTGCGCTGCGTCGGGTCATCGTTGTTTCTCAAGAACCGCTTTGGAGTGGGCTATCGCTTGAGCTTCGTGCAGCGGGCGGGCGAGAGCGCAGCCAGGTCAGCCCTCGCTTCAGCTGGCACGGAGAAGAAGTTGCACGTGCTGATACTGCAGCACGTTCCAGAAGCGCGGGTGGACACGGAAGTCGGGACGGAGTTGACGTTCTTGCTTCCGTTTGAGTGTACATCGCGGTTCCCAGCGCTGTTCGAAGCTGTCGAGAAGGATCTCGAGAAGCTCGGGGTCCTGTCGTTCGCGATCTCTATCACGACGCTTGAGGAGATCTTCCTCCGGGTCGCGGAGGGTGCGTACATGGACAGCTCGGAAAGCGCAGCAGTAGCTACAGCAGCGTCGCTCCCGACTCTATCCACTCCAGGCATCCGCCCTCCAAGCGTGTCCATCAACATCCAAGAGAAGGAGCGGCAAAACATTGTACGCTCCCCACCCTCACTTCTCGCGTCATTCGCAGTGCAGCTCGCAGCGCTGCTCTGGAAACGACTGCTGTGCGCCAAGCGTGACCGCAGCATGCTGTTCTTCAGCATGATCTTACCGATCGTGATCATGTTCGCTGGCCTTTCGGCGCTGAAGATGAGTCTCTTCATCCGGAATGACCCGAAGTTGTTGCTGACCAGTGAAGCGCAGTACGATCTCGGCGCCGACACGCCAGTTCCGTTCAGCTGTACTCCGAGCAGTGCAAGTAGATCAACGGACCCGTCGTGTGCTGCTCTCATGACCCCGCAGTATTTCTCTGGCGGCGCGCTGTACTCCCTCGAGATCGAGGACGTCGTGTTCGAGTCGGCGACCTCCCCGACGGTCTTTGGAGTCGCATACACGAACCCGACGATCGAGCCGAACGACACGACCGGATACTGTCTGCGCTTTGGCGAGCTGGCGTTCGAGCGAGGCTATGGACACCACTCGGTGACTGCAGAGAGTACCGTTCCACCCGTGGAGGGTCAGAACGGAGGCTATGTCCTCCACAGCTCTGCAGCCGACCAGGTGCTCGCGTACAACCTCATGGTGAACTCGTCCGCGACGCACGCAGCACCGACTTACAAAGCCATGATGGACGAGGCGATCCATCGCTTCTTGCTCTCCAGAGCGCAGATCACTCTCCCTAGCGGCAGCAGCGCTGCCAGAGCTCCCAACGTCACGGTTCGCGTCGCGACACACCCGTTTCCGCTGTCGTTCAAGACGCGCTCGATCTTCAACTCGTTCTTGAGCCTGCCGGCCGTCATCTTCGTTGTGATCGCGTTCACGTTCGTCCCGGCCGCCATGATGCCGTTCCTCGTGAAAGAAAAGCAGAGCGAGCAGAACGCAAAGCACCAGCAGTTGCTCTCGGGCGTCTCGCTCGCGGCGTACTGGCTCGCGAACTTCGTCTTTGACACGCTGCTGTACCTCGTGCCGATGGGAGCTGCGATTTTGCTGTTGCGAATGTACGGCGTCACGTCGTCGCTCAGCGCTGGTAGTGGCGGTGGCAAGAGCTGCCAGGGATGTACGCAGGATGTGCCCGAGGCCGTGCTCAGCCTCTTCTTCCTCTTCGGCGGCGCCATCGCGCCGTGGACGTACCTGATGTCACACATCATGAAGGACCCCGGCGCGTGTTTGCTGTACACCGTGATGCTCAACTTCTTCCTCGGCCTCCTGCTCATGATCACGAGCTACTCGCTGGACTCGCTCGAGTCGACGCAGGAAGCGAACAGCGTCCTCATCTTCCTCTGGCGCTGCTCGCCGCTCTTCTCGCTCGGAAACGGACTGTTGCGCGTGATCGTGGCTGACATCGAAGCGCTCTACGGTCTCTCGCGCGTTGCGAAGAGCGCGTTTTCGGCCGAGGTCGCGGGGTACGAGATCGCGTATCTCGCGATTGAGTGCCCAGTCTTCTTTGTCCTCGT
Organism: [Pythium] brassicae (nom. inval.); assembly: GCA_008271595.1. Lineage (NCBI taxonomy): Eukaryota > Oomycota > Peronosporomycetes > Pythiales > Pythiaceae > Globisporangium > [Pythium] brassicae (nom. inval.). The sequence continues at coordinate 32,367 of SMMQ01002878.1, read as the reverse complement.
GCTCGCGGTGGACTGGGTGCAAACCGGTGAGATGGCTGCCTTCTCCGGAGTGATTTCAGCCGTGTCGCACGTGCTGCGCTCCCTCCAGCGCTACATTGGTCGTGGCACGTCGCGTCTTCACGCACAAGAATGCCAACCAGCCGGTCCAGAGGACGACGAGGATGTCGTGAAGGAAGCCCAGCGAGTGGCCAGGATGCAAGAGACGCCGACCTTCGCTGGCGGTGGCACAGACGGAAACGACGTCGTCCAGCTGCTCGCACTCCAGAAAACGTATCCAAACGGCAAGAGAGCGGTCGCGGACCTGTCGTTCGGCCTCGCACGCGGCGAGTGTTTCGGGTTTCTCGGCATCAACGGTGCCGGCAAGACGACGACGATGAAGATCCTCACGGGCGACGTCCTGCCGTCGTCAGGCTCCGCCAAGCTCAACGGACACGATATCCGCACGCAGCTGGCAAAGGTGCGGCGCTGTGTTGGCTACTGCCCACAGTTCGACGCACTCTTGGAGTTGCTCACGGTGCGCGAGCACCTGGAGCTCTATGGGAGGCTCAAGGGCTTCACTTCGACGGTGCTGAGAAGCGAGGTGGACCGCTTGCTGCATGAGTTGCAGCTCACGTCGTTCGAGAGAAAACTCGCGGGCTGCCTGAGTGGCGGCAACAAGCGGAAGCTCTCGGTGGCCATCGCGATGATCGGCAGCCCCGATCTGCTGTTCCTCGACGAACCGTCCACGGGGATGGACCCCCACGCAAGGCGCTTCATGTGGGACGTAATTCTGCAGGTCTCGGTCCAGTCGAGGCAAACGACTGTGATGCTCACGACGCACTCCATGGGCGAGTGCGAGGCGCTTTGCAGCAAGGTCGGGATCATGATGGGCGGCCGGCTGCGGTGCTATGGGAGCATTCCTCACCTCAAAGAGCGCTTCGGCGACGGGTTCCTGCTCGAGTGCAAGTTGCAAGCTCCAGCGTCCGAGCAAGTTGCGAGTCTGCTGCAGCAAGTTCCAACAGGAGCCACCAGTACGATCACATCAGCTCAGGTCCCGAACGTATGTAGTGTGCTTGGGAAACCCGGGCGAGCGGACTGGATTGTTGGCGACAGCGCGCTCCGACATCCGACCGGGTTTGTACTTCACGACCAACTCGCACGCAGCGCAGACAAGGGGAGCAGCGACCCGGATGGCGACACGCGCAGAGGTGGCGGTGCGCTGGACGCACGTGGATTCTGCACGTGGTGGCTACTGGAAGATCGCGTCGAACAGCTCGCAGCATATCTGCGCTGCAGCTTTGGCGAGGATAACGCTTCACTGCTCGAGCGCCAGGCAGACTTTTGCCGCTTCACGTTGCGGGACAGAGCTCGAGCCAGCGATCTTGCGATACCAGAGCAGCTCACTTCGCCGAGCAACGCAACTCCTGACGCGACATTACGACTCTCCCGGATGTTCAAACTCGTGGAGAGCGCGAAGCAGCAGCTCTTCCTAAAAGAGTACAGCATTTCGCAGACCAGCCTCGAACAGATCTTCAACTCGTTCGCGCGGCAACAGCAGCAGGAGACGCGTATCGCCAAGGGCTTTGCATTGTGATCCTGTCTGTCATGTCTTGAACAATACCACCGAACTTCGGCGGTACTTTGGTGACCGAAGTACCGGTACCGGTACTCTAAAAAAATTGGATTAAATTAACCCTTTGGACAAGTTATTGCCGCGACCTCACTTCTCTGACATAACCTGACTGGGTGACATAACCTGAATGGGAGATATCGCAACAGGTCGAAGTCAAGAAGCGGCGACTGCAGCCTCGGCCGCGCTGGCGGCGCGCGCGTCAGCGCTGCTGCGTGCCGCCACCTCCCGCTGGCTCGTAAAGGAGGAGCTCGCGTTTCTGCTGCAGCACCACGCGGCGCTGGGCCTCCGGCTTGAACGCCAGTTGCAGCTGCGTCCGCCGAGTGCGTCCCCTCGTCTCACCACCATTTTTGACTTGCAGTTTGTATGCGTTGTCGGTCCTTTGCTCACATGTACTTGCGTGCGTTGTCGTGTGCCTATCGTAGGTGGCCGCTTGCTGCTCTACGACACACGTGACGTGGCCGACTTTAAGAAGGACGGCTGGCGCTGGCAGAAGCGCAAGGACCAGTCCGGACGGGTGCGTTGGGCTGTGGTGCTGTGGACTAGGACGAGTGCCGCACGCGCTCTGCGAGTCATGAGGCAGCGGATGAAACAAGAGAGAGTGATGAACGCCTGTGACATGCAACGCAGGTGCGTGAAGACCGCGCAAAGCTCGTGATCAACCGCCAAGTGATCGTGCTTGGCACCTACGTGCACTCGTCGGACGTCGCGGTGCGTTGCGTTGTGTTGCGTTGCGTGACGCTACGCAGTTGGTGGCTACTCACGAGAGCGACCGGGGCTGTGGCTCGCTCTGTGCTGCTGACGCAGACGTTCCACCGGCGTAGCTATGCGCTGCGAGACGCGGACCCGCACATTGTACTCGTGCACTACTTTGACGAAGCCAACAAGACGCCCGCAGGCGCGTGGGTCGGAGTCGCGGCGGCGCCAGTGACGACGCCGACCAGTGCGAAAGGTCTCAAGCGCGCGCTGCCGAACGCCGGCGCAGTGGCGGCAGCCGCGCTCGCTCCACAGTCGCCGTTCAAGCCGACCCTGCCGAGAGCTGACCGTCTCCAGGAAGAGAGCGTCGACACGATCATGAACGGTGCGAGGCGCGA
>SMMQ01002878.1:4128-29641 GCA_008271595.1 [Pythium] brassicae (nom. inval.) | reverse complement strand
TGGTCCCCCCCCCCCCCCCCCCCCCCATCACTGTGCAGCACTGACCTGTGACGCTCCGCGATCATCATCAATCAGACTGCTTCGAGATGGACTTCGTGCAGGCGACTCGGTCGCAGCTTGACGCCCGTCTTGGGGCCGAATTCTCGCACGCTTCTCCTGACTTTGAGATGCTGCGGCCGAACGGGATGATGCTGAGCGACTTTAACGACGAGCTGCTCTACCCAGCGGATGCGCCGTCGCCGCTCGCTGCGTCGGCGGCAGCAGACTGCGCTTTAACGCAAGCGGCTGCGGTCGTCACCCCGGCGCTGGTGTCGGACTTCTCGCCGGACTGGGACTTTACGGACGGCGGCGCGAAGATCCTCATCTGTCTGGCGTCGCCGCTTCCAGAGTCTCCACTGGAGGCTCCGACGAGCATCTTTGTCCAGTTTGGGATCCTGACCCGCGTGCCAGCCGAGAAGATCTCGGACACGGTCGTGAGGTGCACGGGTGCGTGTGTATGCAACTGCAGATTCTGGGTGGTGGAGGGGAGTGTGGTTCGCACGACGGATGGCTCAGGTATCGTATGTTGTGGTGGCTGATGGCAGCACCGCCATCAAACTCTACTGGAAGCAAAGAGATCTACGTCTGCTGCAGCCGGGATCAGCTTCACCCAGAGTGCATGCAGCTCTCGAGCAAGCGAGTGTTTACGTACAAGAGCCACCAGAACGCGCCGTCGCCGGCGATCGCTGCTGGTAGCCGCGGTCGTGCGGCAGGTGTTGTTCAGAGTCTCTCGAACCCCAGCAGTCTGGCTCGGAGCAACGACTTCCTGGTGCACGAGACGTCGGCCGGGAAGCGCGGCCGCTCTCCGCGGTTCGCAGAGGACGCCGACGTCGCTGATCGCCGGATGCGCGCGATCGAAGCGTCGACGCTGTCGTCGTTTGTGGACACGGACTGTAGGTTTCGACACTGGCTTTGAGGGGTCACGCTTGCCTGTTGTTTGTCGCAACTAGCTGCTCACTGCCGGTGTCGTTGGTTGCAGTGGACGAACGGCAGTGCAAGATCCGAGTGGTGGAGCGTCTCTCCGAGTTCCACCACGCGATCTGGACAGCTGCACCTCCTGCCGGCGTCCACGGGACTGGAGCAACCATCAACATCAGCACGCATACGAAGAGCCCTCGCGAGCTTCAAGCGCAGCAGCTTCTTGGAGCGAATGCTGACGACCGTAAGGAAGTGGCGGTGCAGTTCGCTTCGGCCACGCTCGACGAGGCCGCCGCAACCGACTTGTCGAGTGCGAACATGCTTGGCCTGGACGACTCGACCATCGAGACGCTGAGCGACCAAGCACTCGAGCAGCTTTCCGAGAGCCTCCTCGAGCGCGTCGTGCGGCAGCTCGTGACGGTCGCGCACACGAGCGAGGAGCTCCTGGAGGAGCTCAACTCGCTCGACGAGGCGGGGCTGAGCCTGCTGCACTATGTGAGCTTCTACAACTACGCCCAGCTCGTGCCGCTGCTGCTGTCGCACGGAGCCCAGATCAACCAGCAGAGCACGCAGGGGCAGTCGGCGCTGCACCTGGCGGCCGGCTGCGGGCACGCGGACGTCGTCGACGTGCTCGTGCGATCCGCCGCGGACCTCTTCGCGCTCGACTTTGACGGCTTCACTGCTGCTGATCGCGCCGACAAGTCCGACCACGTGGAGCTGGCAGCGAGTCTGCGGCGGCTCATGCGCCACCCGGAGGACGCGGGCGGCACCGGCGAGCGGATCGGAGGCGTCGAGCCCGATCGCGACGCGTTTGCCATGGACATCGACTTTAGCGGCCCGGCCGTGGACGCGGTGGCGAGAGCGAGCGAGTACGGCGCCGTCGAGTTCGGGTCGCCGGCTCGCAGCTGCGGCAGTCCGGCCGAGCCCTGTGGTGGGGCAAGCACCAAGTCGAAGAACTATGTGCGTGTGCGGCGCACTTGAGGGCTGGCGCTGGGCGGTAGCAAACAGCGAACTGACGTGCAGGATTGCGGTGTGTGTGTGTGCTGTTGCGTGTGGCGGGCAGATCGGCGAGAACCACGAGCACAACCGCAAGCTCCTGCTCGGCGCGTTTTCGACCATGAGTCTGCACGACAAGTGCGCGCTGTCGCTCAGCATCTCGCGGGACCCGAGCACGCAGAACAGCAGTCGGCGGCGCGGCAGCAGCGTCGGCGACGACGGGTTCGAGGCGCCGAGCGGCGGCGGCGCGACGCGGCCGCTGGCGTCGGTGCCGGCTCCGCCGGACTGGAGCGACCTGGCGTGCGGGTACGAGGCGACGGAGAACGACTCGCTGTGCGACTCGGACGTGAAGAGCGTGATCGCCGACGATGAAGCGAGCCTGACGAAGCTCGAGGCCGCGATGGAGCTCATGGGGCCGGAGGAGCGGCAGTCGCTCGAGGACGAGGTGAAGCTGCTGCAGCACAACATCCGCGCGTGGCTGCTCAAGCGCAACTGCAAGAGCATGCGCGAGGCGACAAAGCGGCTGCACGAGGCGGCGCGCAGCATCGAGGACCAGCAGAAGCTGCTCGAGCAGCAGCAGGAAGCGAGCGAGCGCGCGGCCATGGCGCAGAGCGAGCGGTCGCAGCGCGAGCGCGCGGCCGTGACGGTGCAGGCAGCGACGCGCAGCATGCTGGCGCGCAGGAGCTTCCTGCAGACCAAGAACGTGGCGATCCGCGTGCAGGCCGCGACGCGCGGCGTGCTCTGCCGCAAGCACTTTGCGCGCATGAAGACCCACGCGCTCGCGTCGCTCGTGATCCAGCGCAACGTGCGCGAGTGGTGGTACAAGCAGCCCGGCGCGATGAAGGCCGCCGGGAAGGAGGCCGCGGGGCCGCCGCCGCGCTCTGAGTGCGCCACGATCGCAGAGGAGGCGCCGCGTGGCGACCCAGAGGCAGAGGAGAAAGAGGAGGCGTCGCCGCCACCGCCACCACCGTCTTGTTAGTACGATGAGGCAGAGAGAGAGAGAAGGGGGGGAGGACCCGAGACCTCAAGCGCCGTGACGCCTCGGATGCTGTCGACATACACGCCGGTGTTCAGCAGCACGTGTCCATCTATTACCCCCACTGCGTCGGCCCGGCCTCTCTGCTGTTGTCGTTGCTGCAGTCGCTGCTGTTCTTGTAGGCGCCGCCCGCAAGTTGCCGCGTACTTACTCGGACTCCTGGTCCGAGAACCGCCGGAAGCCCTCGATGGGCGGCGTCCACGTCGCAAATCCGCGCTCTTCCGGGATGGGCGACACGTCGTCCTCGAGCGCTTCCTGCTGCAGGTGCGCCGGCAGCGCGTTGATCGCGTCCCACTTGAGGTCGATCTTGGTCTGCACGTCGCGCATCCAGTGGTTGTGGTCAATCGTGGTCTGCACATTGTACCGGTGGCCGATCGCCTGGAAGCGCTGCTGCTCCTCCTCCGTCCACGGCTCGCTAAGACATGATGGCGTACAGGGAAGCCGGCCACGCCGACCAGTACGTTAGGCCACATCTTCTCCTCATCGCCATGCATATGAACCAGCCAGCGCCAACGCACGCGTCCGGGTAGCGGCCCTTGATGTTGCGCAGCATGAGCTCGAAGTTCGAGTCCTCGTTGCTCTTCTTGCCCTTTTTGGGCGTCGCCTTCTTCTTGGGCGTCGCGAAGCCGCGCGCGCCAGTGGGGAGCTCCAACAGCTGCTGCGCGCCTGCGCTCACCGCACGCGCGGACTGCTTCGCCCCGAGTCGAGCAATCGCCACCACCGCCACAGTCGCCGTCGCCACCATCGCTGCTCCTTTTTGCTTCTGCCTGTCCAATTCCAATCCACTCGTCCGATCGTACTTAGTCGGATGTGTACAGAACTCGGATGCGTACTTTACAGGGAGTGATCTATTGATTGATCCCAGTTCAGAAAACTGGGAAAAGCTCCCAGCACCGCCGCCTCGCTTCAATGCAGCACGAGCAGCAGCAGCCCCGCGGCCAGGACAACGCGCTGCCGCCCGTGGACGTCGCGAACGAACAGCAGGTGGCGAGCTTCCTGCGCAGCCGCATTCGCGTGTTCCCCAACTTTCCGCGGCCCGGTATCGACTTCAGCGACGTCACGACGCTGCTGCTCGACCCGGCCGCCTTCCAGCTCGCGATCGACGCGCTGCGACACCGCTACGCGGACAGAGGCGTCACGCACGTCGTGAGCTGCGAGTCGCGCGGCTTCATCTTCGGCGCGCCGCTCGCGCTCGCGCTCCAGGTGGCGTTCGTCCCCGTGCGCCGCGCGCGCCGCCTGCCGGGCCACACGGTCGGCGTCGACTACACGTCGGGCTTCTACACGGGCCGCATGGAGATCCACGACGACGCGATCCAGAAGGGCGGCCGCGTCGTAATCATTGACGATCTCGTGGCCACGGTGCGTGTGGTTGAAAAAGAGGGGCGTCGAAGGCGGGGTGTGATCGTGGTGGTTGACGGCGCGTGTGTGAAAATATATTGTGTGTATGTGTTCGTGATGCGTGTTACGCACACCAGGGCAACACGCTCAAGGTTACGTGCGAGCTCATCACCCAGCTCGGCGCGGAAGTTGTCGAGTGCGGATGCGTCATCAACTCGATCCGCTCGCATGTACGTTGCTGGTTGGCGATAGTAGCTGGCTGGCTGCGCGGGCGAATCGACGGAGGCTCTTGTTTGTTGCATGTGTAGGTGTATTCATTGGGCTTGTTGTCTTGCCGCAGGAGACACTCCAGACGATCCCCGTGTATGGTCTCATCACGATGTGATACCAGCTTCACTCTCGCAGCAGCCTGCGCTTCTGCTGCGTTTGCTTTCCTCCCAAGCGCTCAGATGTGAAGTGCGTCAAACAAAGTTCCGGTATTCATCAGCATTCTCCGCACCGTTCGTTCGTGCTCGCAATGGATGGACGGAGGGGTCTAAAGCAGCGGAGCTGCAGATGGTGCCGCGGGTGCCATCGCTGGAGAACCGATTCGCGAGTGCATGTGTCGCGTCTGCTACGTATTTCGATGCGAGGATACCGGAGGACTTCATCACTCATGCACACGACTCGATATTGACTCATGGATCGAAACGTCATAAAAGTACCGACCTGCTCGATTTTGTAGATCTTTTTTCCTTTCGCTGTGAAAAATGGCATCTTTCAAATCCATCCTTTTCAAGGACTTCCATCCTATACAAGAACTTCCACCCTGTACAAGGACTTCCATCTTTACAATTTATTGAAATAGAACAAGGACCATTCTCGCTGAAACGGCTCCGCCGTTTCAGCACTTCTTGCACTTTGCGCACATCATCTGCTCCAGCTCAGTATCGATCTCGCTCGAGGACAAGAAGAACAGCACTTCGACCGCGTCCGACGGCGCATCGTGCGTTATCCTGCAATCCGACTTTGACACAACCAGACCGTCCGGTGTCTCCACATCAATGCTCAAGGCTCGAAGCTTTCTCCGCTCAAGCGCGCAGCAGTCGTGCAGCAAAGTCTACTGCGAGTCATCCAGAGATGACGCGGGTATCGGGAATGCTTCAGGACCGGAGTGGAAGCCAAATGCCGTGACAATTACCAAGATCGCGGACACGACAACTCTTAGCGAGACGCTGCAGCGGCAGTACTCCGTGAAGACGACGCAGAGTCGCAGAAAGTGGGCGAAGGTGCGGTCGGTGCTCATCGGAGTCGCATCGCTCGTCTGCCTCGCCTGGACGCTATGGCTCGTTCTTCTTACGGCGCGTCCGGACGCGACGATCAACTACTTGATGGGAACGAAAGAGTACGACAACGGCTCGTTCTGGCTGATCGCGGAGCCGGGTCTAGCACTGACGATCGTGGGAGGAAGCGGATTTGCAGCAGTCGCGATCGGGCACCTGCTCAACATCGTACACTTGGTCCAAAGTCGGCATCCCAGTGACGACACGACAGTCCAGCCGTTAACTCGTAGCAGCGATCGAGTGGCTTCGCTGCAGGCGATCCAGGCGATCCAGACGAAAGCGAAGCTTGCTCAGACAGCATTGGAGAACTCGATCGTCCACGTCGCTCATGACCAGAACCGTCGTCGAGCCACTCGAAGCACGGCACAACTCCTCTCGAATCTGCTTCTTCGACAAGACAGCTCTGAGCGGCAGATCACGGTACGGCGGGCGAGCTTCGTGCCATGTCGTGATGCGCCAGTCAGTGATCAGTGTAATGACGTCGTATTTGTTGCCTGCAGCATTTGCTCGTGAAGCTCGTCGACCTCGGATTCCAAACAGGACTGCTCGTTCAGCTCATGGAAAGGGGGCTCTCGGAGAAGCTCGTCTGGACCCTCACCGCGCTGATCTCGCTCAACTTTGCGACGTGCGCCTTGACGGTCTGGCACTCACACGTGACTTCTTCGGGGTTCCATCAGATGCTGGTGGACGTCTGGTAAGTCGAGGGTTCACGGACAGGGGGGGGGACTTGAGACGACACGATCGGAGCTCACATTCGTTGCTTGCGATGTGTCCGAGTGCAGCTTCGACGTCCTCACCTCCGTCGCCTTCCCCATGCTCGTTGTGAGCTGGAGTCTCGCAGCATTCACGTTCGACCATCGAGCTTTCGCGATCAACCTCGACGTGTTCCCCGACGGCCGTCTTGAGCGCCAAGCCCGCCTGAGTGCAGACCCGACGCAAGTTGAGCTCATCACCCAGAGCCTGCGGTCGCTTCGCATCCTCTCTGTGCTCGACTTCTTCATCCGAGTCGGATCCAACGCGATCCTGTGCTTTCGGGTCAGGAGAATCGTCTCGTTGCATCGGCACCACGCAGACGGACAACGCGTGCCAGCTCTCTATCCACGACGGCGCTTGACTGTGCTCCTCTTTGCCGCGATCCCAGCCGCTCTCATAGCATTTGTCTTCGCAAGCACCAGCACGTCGGGAACTGCCTGTGCCAGCCATCCCGAGTGCGCGATTCGTGCGCTGCGATGGACTTCGGTTCGCAACGGAGACCCGACACAGTGTCCATGCATCTCGCTGCTCGACCGCGCGCTCACCCCCAAGACCTTCGCGGAGTGGACGACGATGAAGGACGTGACTGACAAAGTCGTGCAGCTGGCGTCGACAGGGGACTTGCGCAGCATCCAGCTCGTGAACCGTCAACTTCAGGAGATTCCGGAGGTGCTGTTGAGCTGCGAGTACCTGAAGCACATGTACGTACTTGCTAGAATACCGTGTCGAGGTTTGCTGGAGACTCGCTACTCACCCTCACTTCGACTGCGCAGTTCACTCTACTACACCGACACGACCGCGATCCCGCCGTGGTTCAAGCAGTTCAAGAACCTCGAGTACTTGTACGTTTGCTCATTCGCATTGCTACTACAGAGCGATACTGACCCCGACTCTCCTGTCGGCTTGTCCGCAGCCATGTCGAAGGCAAGTCGGGGGCCCCAAGTCTCACGTCGTTTCCGGAAGACGCGTTCCAGGGCATGCATCAGCTCTCGTTCATCCACGTCGCGAACCACGTCGGTCTCAAGCAGATCCCCTCTCTCCGAGGGCTGCGCAGCCTACGCGTGCTCTCTCTCGCAGCTCTGCTCTCACTAACGAGTATGCCGGCGTTTAGCGACCTCGAAAGTCTCGAGCGCATCATGCTGGCGCTCGTTCCGTCGATCCCCGGACTACCAGACATGGCTCGGATCAAGCACCTGAAATCGTTCATCGTCGCCGCGCGGAGCTCCATGTGCTGCAACGGCTTCCGCAACATCCCGTGCGACTTGAGCGACATCTACTGCGCGCCGCCACGCCTCACTCCAGCGGTGTGCTTGGCCGACAACCGAACGGAGCCGATCGTGACCGAGGCGACGCTGAAGTTCTTCGCCCGGTTTGCGTCCTCAGTCTGCGCGCCAGTGACTGACAGAGCACCGCAGAACGATCCGGTCTCGGATGCAAGCATGATCAAGTGCGAAGACAAGCTCTTCACGCTGTGCCAGACATTCCGTGGTGACCCCGGCATGTGCTATACTGCCGGCATCGAACCAGCAGTATGTATCACTAGCCTCGCTCCGATCGAGATGCGGCGGCGACAGATCCGAGAGGGCGTTGGCGCCCCATGCCGCTTGCCGGAAGGAGCTTGGCTCGGTTGTGTGTAGCAAGCAGCGCGTCACACGGACACCACCCACAGCAGAGAGAAAGCAGGCATCACCTCAACCTGCTCATTACGTAGAATCTCACGTACACGGTATAACAAGCCTACTACATCGACCCGCTCCCTACCTCTGCTTGCTTTTCCCTCTCTCTCCAGCCAAGCCAGTACCTCACTTCTTCCCCGCGGTGAGCTTCGGCAGCGTCTCGTCGATAAACGCCGCCACCTTGTTGCCGACAATCGCGAGCTTCTTCGCCTGCGCACCACTCTTGACCACCTCCCGCGAGTTGCGGATTTCCCGCGCGGCACGCAAGAACGTCACACCGCGGCCTGTATGCGTTTGCTGCAGCTGCGTGTCGCCGAAGTCCGCCAGTGCGTTCACCAGCGGTTGGTTTTCCTTGCACCGCGCCGGTTCGGCGCGGACGTCCTCTAGGAGCGGCGGCGCGGACCCGGAGCTCCTCATCTGCGCCTTACCGAACTCGGACTCTTCGGTATCCTCTTCTTCTTCCTCCTCCATTTCCACTTCTTCCTCTTCGACTACCTCGTACCCTTCCTCGCCGCTTTCTTCATAGTCTTCGTCGCTGTCGGCGTGGCCTTGGTGGATGATCTGGTCGATCTTCTTCGCTACGCGGTCGCCGACCATACCGATCTGGCGCGCCTGCCTGCCCGACGTGATCACGATGTCCGCGTTGCGGATCTCCTTCGCCGCCCGCAGGTGCGAGATGCCTTTGCCGCGGTGGCCCGAGTGCAGGTGGTTATCGCCGTACTCGCGCAGACGATCGACAATCTGCTGGTTCTCGTGGCGCTTCGCAGGGTGCTCCATCAAGTCCTGCACGATCGGCGCCGGGTCGCCGCGCACGCGCTCGGTTCCAGTCGCAGTCGCGCTCTCGTCGTGCACGATCTTGCCGTGCTGCAGGATCTGGTCGATCTTGTCCATCATCACGTCGCCGATAAAGCCGACAGCGTAGCGCGCTTGCTGTCCGGACGTGATCACCACGGTCGAGTTCCGGATCTCGCGCGCTGCACGCAGATGCGACACGCCCTTGCCCGTGTTGCCATACTGCAGCTCGTGCTCGCCAAAGTCGGCCAGCGCGTCCACGAGCTTTTGGTTCTCGGGCTTCTTTGCGGGCGAGTTGCGCACGTCCTGCACGATCTGCGGCGGGTCGTGCTCGTAGTCGCGGCTCACGTTCTGGTCGCTCATCGTGTCGATGATCCTGCCTTTCGTCAGCACCTGCTCGATCTGTTGCGCCATGCGGTCGCCGACGTAATCCACCCGCTTGGCGTCCACACTCGACTTGATCACCTTGTCGTAGTCGCGGATCGAGTGCGCTGCGCGCAGGTGGGTCACGCCCTTGCCCGTGTGCCCCTTCTCGAGCTGCTGCTCGCCGTACTTGACGAACGCGTCGACAATCTTTTGGTTCTCGGGGCACACAGCGGGCCGCTCGCGCACTTCTTCCGCAATCCTAATACGCTTGTGGTGCGGCGCGTCTTCTTCCGGTTCGCCGTTGCCCTCCTCTGCGCCTCCACTGTCGCCCTCGCTGCTCGCAGCCGTGTGGGTGCGTTTGTTCGCGCCAAACTTCTTCTTCAGCACCTTGATCGCATCCTACAAAAGGACGAGAAACCCGCTTGTCAGACCATTGGGCACGGTGAACTGGCGAGATTTCACGGCCGCAACGATCCTGACCCACCTCCTCCTTGCCGCCGCAGGACTTCAGCGCGTTTACAGCTTCCTGAAGCGCCTCATACGAGTTCTGGCGCACACAGCAAACGAACGGAGCGCAGACATCCGTCACCCGCGAGCGATACGTACGCAGTACCAAGGTGAGCGCCAACTAACCTCGGGCATGTCCAGGTTCTCCTTCTCCAGCTTAGTCATAAACGCCAAGCCGCGCATGTTTGATCTTGGGGATTGGAAAGCGGTCGCTTCTTGCTCCAGACGGTTGGGTGGTCTCTCCTGTGCGGCCGAAAACAGATACTGAGCGGCAGGGAGGGAGCAGCGAGCGCTTGTCGTCGTTTGCCTTTCTCCCCAACTGTTGCTCCTGCCTCCTTCTCCTTTCCGTCGCTCTTAACGGGGACGAGCGCGCGGAGTGCCAACTGCCGCACGCCGTGCGGATGGCCGTGTCGCCCATTTCTCGCAATGAGAAGCAGCAGCTGCGCAATCAGAGCTGCTCTACGGCTGCCTAAGTTCGTTTGTAGCAGCAGCACGGGCACTGATAGTAACTTATAGATCGTCGTCAAGGTCTTGTGTCTCGACCGACGCCACTTGTGAATGTGAGCTCCAGCACACCAGACAAACTCTTCTGGAGCGATCTGGATGAGAAGGATAGGCAAACGTTCGCTCGCCGTCTTCTCAACGCTCTATTGCGAACATGCCAAGTCTGGGCATCCAGCCTGACGCTTGCTGAGCCTCGACTGCAGATCCGACCGTGTGTGCAAGATCGAGCTCGAAGCCTCCGTCCTCTTGCTTGTGCTGCTGCTGGCCCCGCCACTGGTACAGGTTCAATACTGAATCCAAGCAACACACATCTGCGACCAGGAAGAATTGCTTGTTGATGCGGATGCGCATTCGCGCCAGCAAGACACGAGGTGCGGGTGGGCGAGTTTGCTGGGTCTCAAACCTGCATTGCCGGCTCCTCCCACGCGATTTCTCTGTGATTGGCCAGCAAGAAGTACCAGTCTCCAGAAAGTCTGGAGGTGCAGTGCGAAGATTTTCGTAAATCGACTTTTATAACTGATGCAAAGTAGAAAACAATACTGTTACGATTTTATACAAACTACTAATTTTACGAATTATTTTGAACTTATTAGAGTGATTCACATTAATTAAGATATTGATTCCATTACGTTTATGTTTTGCGGTATCTTATACTTTCCAGTGCACTTTGATTGGTGGAACGTTTCCACCAATCAAAGTGCAGAGATGCGTCGACGGATCCAAAAGCCGTTACCGTAAATGACCTCTAATATCGCCAACTACCCACTCTAAACAGGACACTATACTCTGTTTAACTATGTAAATACAGGTAATTATCCGAAATATGCAGTTTGTAAAACGCAGTCATCGGAGACAGCTGCTCAAAAACGGATGAGCCAAACACACACCAAAACACCTCCACGAGCACACCTCTCCAGGTGTTCTCTTTTCTTCATGTGGTGTGTGTCATCACAGGGGAGAACTCGGTGTCATTCCACAACGCGCCGCCTGCCGCGCAAGCCCGAGTCTGAGTCCGCGTCCACCTCCACCAGCAGCAGCTCACGGCCTCCGCCAGCGAGCGAAACCACCACGTGCTCCTCATAATGGCGTTCGGAAGTGCCGCCCAGACGGAGCTGCCGCTGCTCCAGAAGGAGCGCCTCGGGTACCAGTCGGCGCCGCCGCTCATGGACACCGCCGAGGACGCACTGAGTGCGGACGAACCGTCGACCGCGCTCAGGGTCTCGCGCCGCTCGCTGCTCGAGACTGCGCGCGAGTCGATCCAGGACGAGCGCTCGCGCGTGCGCATGCTCGGCTGGCTGCTCATCTGGGTGTTCGTCGGCATCTTCATCAGCGAAGTCTCCCAGCGCAGCGCGATGCGCATGGGCGGCTACGGGCAGCAGCAGAGCGCGTCGCTGGCCAGCCGCGAGGCGCAGCAGTTCGCCGCACGCCAGGAGATCGACTTGCTCGCGACCGCCGCGTCCGCGTGCCCGTCGTCGGCCAAGGACAGCGCGATCGCGACCGCGAACGTAAAGACGCTCAAGCCGTCGACGTGGTTCCTCGGCGGCGAGGACCCGGAGATCGTGCACACGACGCTGCCCAAGATCGCGTCGCTCGACGAGCTGCCGGCGCACTGGGACTGGCGCGACTTCAACGGCACGGGCATCGGGCTCACGACGGCGGTGCTGAACCAGATGGCGCCCAAGCCGTGCGGCTCGTGCTGGGCGTTCGGCACCGTGAGCGCGCTCTCGGACCGCATCCGCATCGCCAAGTATCGCAAGTACGGCAAGCTGGGCCCGGAGGTCGTCCTGTCGCCGCAGGTGCTGCTCGACTGCGGCATGCGCTCGTTCGGCTCGTGCAACGGCGGCGACCCGCGGTACGCGCACAAGTGGATCCACGAGAACGGCATCGTGGACTGGACGTGCAACCCGTACATTGCGTCGCACCCGTCGTGGTTCACGAGCTCGGGCAGCTGCGCGGCGACGCAGTGCCGCCAGTGCGAGCTCAGCGGCGAGTGCAAGGTGGTGCCCGAGCCCAAGAAGCACTTCATCGCCGAGTACGGCACGCTGAATGCGACCAACTCGGACGAGTTCCAGCTCGAGGCCATGAACGAGATCTACCACCGCGGCCCGATCGTCGTGAGCATGTACTCGCTCACACCTGAGTACCGCAACTACAAGGGAGGCTACGTGCTGCGGGACGCGACCAAGTACCCGGGCACGACGCACGTTGTGAGCCTCGTGGGCTGGGGCGTGACCGACGATGGCCTCAAGTACTGGATCGTGCGCAACTCGGATGGCACGGGCTATGGTGACGACGGCTTCTTCCTCGCCGAGCGCGGCACGAACACGTTCAACCTGGAGACCCACGGCGCGTGGGCCGTGCCGATTGTGTAACCAACACCATTGGTGCTCTCGAGGCCAGCAGAGAGGGTGTAATTGTAAATACAAAGTGTTGTTCACAGGTTTGTCGAGCTTGCAGGAGAGAAAGAGAGAGAGAAAGAGAGAGCTTTGACGGCATCAGATCTGGATCAGCTCTGAGTGGCTCAGACTTGCTTGTCATCCACTCACACTCGGAATCCTGCGCAATGCTCACGCGAGGTGCTCGACTTGCACGCGTCCCCGCCACTCGGCGCCCGCTCTCGGTGCTTAGCGGCGTCTCCGAGGATCTGCTCGTCAGGTACTTCTGCTTCTCGGTTTCCTCACGCCAACAAAGACGTCGCTGTTTTGTAACGTGTCTGTCGTTGCCTTCCACCCAGCACGAGTATTGGCCACCAGGTCGGAGGCGACTCCCACGATGCGCTCGTTGACAGCCTCGTGAAGACGAACGTCGTGCCAACAGGCTCGCGCTTGGAGCACGCGCTGCGCCGCGTCGACCGCGCACTGTTTGCCCCCGAGCAGCTCCGAGGTGACGCCACGGCCGTGTACGCGAACCGGCCGCTCAAGATCGGCGTCGTCGCGACGATCTCGACGCCGCAGCAGCACGCGCAGGTGCTCGGCTTCCTCGAGAGCCACTTGCAGCCCGGCATGAAGGCGATCGACATCGGGTCCGGCTCGGGCGTGCTCGTCGCGATCATGGCGCACCTGGTCGGGGAGTCCGGTCACGTGACGGGCGTGGACATCGTGCCGGAGCTCGTGGCGTTCGCGCAGCGCAACCTCCAAGCGTGTCTGTCGGAGCGCCACGCCGCGTTGCTCGCCCGCACAGCGATCGTCGAGTGTTCGGGCAAGGACACGATGCGCGCCTTCGAGGGCGAGCAGTTCGACTGCATCCACGTCGGCGTCGCGGTGCAGTCAAAGGCCGAGGCGGAGAGCTACCTGCGGTTCCTCAAGCCCGGCGGGGGGCTGCTCATCCCGCTCGGGCTCGCTGGCGCCGAGCAGAAGCTCGTCAAGATGACGAAAGCGCGCGACGGCAGCGGCGAGGTCGTCAAAACGGACGTTATGAGCGTGCTCTGCCAGCCGATGCTGGACGCGCCGCCCGTGGAGGTCGTGCGCGAGACGCGCGCCGGGAAGCTCGCGCGGGTCGAGAGCGCGCTGGCGCACTGGCGCGACGCGTTCGAAGCGCGCGAGGGCCGCAAGCCGACGCGCAGCGACATGTTGAGCGACTCGGAGGCGACGCAGCTCTTCCAGGACTTTGCAGCGCTGCGCAAGTGAACAAAGCTGTCGAGGGGTGCAGGCCGTCCATCACCTGAGCTTGTGGCCTGCAGTGTTCGTCAGTCTTCCGATGTCGCTGCATTCGGCTCCCAGCGTGTGTGTGTGTGTCTCTCTCTGTGCAAAACTGCGACCGCTTGCGTCTACGCGGCAGCTTTCTTCGCGGCGTTCGTCTCCTGCAGACGCTCCTCCGCGAGGCGGATCTGCTCGGCGATGTGCTCGCGCTGCGTCGTGCGCTGATACTTGGCCGGGTGCTCTGCCGACACGAACGCTGCGAGAGGCTCGACGACGGTCTCGCCGTCCGCGCCGTTGAAGCGCACGATGGACTGGCGCTTCTTCTCCGAGTTCACCACGCGGTGCTGGCGGGCAACACAGGGAAGCGCAAGGGTTTAGTGTCTCCATGTCAGTGAGTGAACACGCGCGTGATCCCACACGCACCTCCGTGGCTTGGAGCAGCCCGTTCGTCCACTGCTCGAGCATGTCGCCCACCATGATAAACAGTCTGCAGCATGGACACCACATGCGTGAGTTCGTCTCGGCCTCGCACAGCCTTCGCAATACGTGAGCGTGAGCGCGCACCGGTCCTCGTGCACCGGTGCCTCGACCCAGTGGCCGCTGCGGTTCTTCAGGTGCAGCCCCGCGCCGTTCTGGTGGATGATCGTGAAGCATTCAAAGTCCGTGTGCGACGCAATGCCGACCGTCGAGTTCTTGACCGCCGCCTCGACCTCCGGGTACGTCAGCAGCCGCATGAACGCCTCGGCTTTCTCGCTCACGTGGCGCTGGACAAAAGCAGCGGGTGAGTTCGAGAGCCTGTCACTACTCTGCTGCTCCAAGCGTCGTCCACGGCCGCTGCGCGTACCGTGAATGTGTCCGCCGGCAGCCCGAGCATCTCGGCGAAGCTCTGGAAGAGCACGTGAGACACGGCGGTCGTCTCCTCGTACAGCTGGTACACGTCCTGCTTGAAGTGCGGGAGCTCCGCCGGCCACACGTTCGGGCCGAGGCTCGAGCCGTCCTGGACGAACGACACCGGCAGCTCGCGCGCCAGATCAAAGCCCTCGAGGTGCGACACCACGTCCGGTTGGTACTGCACGCCACGCAAGCCACACACACACAAAGGCGTCACTCGCCCTTGCAGAGAGCCCCTCTCACTATCGCAAGCCGCCAACAAAAAACGCGCCCTCCTACCGATGGCTCTTCGAGCATGGGCGTCCAGCCGCGCGAGTTCGGCGTCTTCTTGTTGTGGTACTGCAGCTTCACGTCGTGCGGCAGCGCGATGAACTCGTCCGCGCGCTTGTAGACCTGGGCCGCCATTGGCGACGCGTTACCACTCCGCCAAGCTGCAAAGCGGGCCGCAGAAAGCGCGCGCACCTTGGCGATGAGGTCGTTCGAGAGCACGTCCTTTGTCGGCACAGAGAAGAAGCCCGTGTCCACGCACGCGCGGCGCATCTCGGCCAGGATCTGCGCCTTGCGCGCGTCCGACTCGCCGCCGGAGCGATGGAGCTGCACGAGCGGCGCGATGTCGACGAGCGGCACTTGATCGAGCGCGATCTTTTGCGCGTTCATCACGCGCGTCGCCGTCGACGCGAACGCGCGACGGTGGAGCAGCGGGCGGCACGAGCGCAGCATCAGTGGCAGCAAATCGGAGAGTGAATGCGCACTTTTTTGCGGGTTTGGCAAGCGGCTTGAAAAAAAAGAAGCTCGCTGCTGCACTATTTGCATACAATTATCAAGTGATTTCGACGCAAAAGTCGTTCGAGGATTGGAAAGCGACGCAGCATCATTCCGCGACTGTATCAGCTGCCCCAGGATGGCGGCGTACCTGCAGACGTCGACGCACTTCAACAACTGGATCTTCTCCCCTGACGACCTGCGGCGCGTGCACCGGCTCCGGCAGCTGAAGGCGGCGCACGTGCTGCTGCTTGAGCGCCAGCAGCAGCAGGCGGCGGCGGGCGGCGCCGCGGCGCGAGTGGCGCGCAAGCCGCGGTCGTTCGCGGCGCTCGTGCCGGCGGCCACGACCGCTGTGCTCGACGCCACGGACTGGAATGACGAGCTGCTGGACGGCGCGGCGCTCGAGGCCGCTGAAAAGCAGCAGCTACAGCAGGAGGAGCCGCCGCTACCGCTGCTCTCGAGCGAGCAGGAGCTCGTCGTACGCGACTTCTATGCCGCGACGCTGCAGGAGAGCTGCAGCCAGCTCTTCCGCACGTCCGACAAGGTCAAGTGCTGCGCGCTGCTGCTCTTCAAGCGCTTCTACCTCTCGAACAGTGTGATGGAGTTCCACCCCAAGTTCCTCGTGCCCACGGCGATCTACGTGGCCGGCAAGGTCGAGGAGCAGTACATCTCGGTCGACACGGTCGCGGCGCAGCTCAAGGTCGACCACAAGCACGTGATCGCGCACGAGATGGTGCTGCTCGAGGGCGTGCGCTTTCAGCTTATCATGTATCACCCGTTCCGCGCGCTGCTGGGCTTCGTCGACGACTTCCGCGGCTTCGCCAAGGCCGCCGGCGCCGAGCTCCCGGTCGACACGCTGCAGAAGTTGCATGCGAACGCGACCGTAGTCGTGAACGAGCTGCTGCTCACCGACGTGCCGCTCACGCACTACCCGGCGTACCTGGCGCTCGCAGCGCTCGCGCACGTTGTCGAGGAGCTCGGGCGCGAGCCAACGACCGCCGCTGCCGCTGTGAGTGGGGTCCTCACCCGCGCGACTGTGCTCGCGTACATCCGGCGGAGCAAGTTCGCGCAGAGTACGCAGCTCGAGCACGTCGAGACGCAGCTCGAGCAGGTCCGCGCCGCGTACGACGCATCCCGAGCGGCCAAGCGCGCGACTAACGCAGAGGCGCACGCGAAGCAGCTCAAGGGGCTCTACAAGGCGCTCCGGCAGTTCCACCCGGAGGACGACAGCAAGAGTAGCGCCGCGAAGGACAAGGAGCGCAAGAGCAAGAAGGACGAGAAGAAGCGCAAGGCGGACAAGGACGAGAAGCGCCGGGCCAAGAAGGCCAAGAAGGAGAAGAAGTAGGCGCGGGCCTGTGGGCGGCTGACAGACTGACAGGCAGGCAGGCAGACGATGGCGGAAGTGGAGGAAGGGGGGTCATGCTGACACACTGGAGGACGGACGTTTTCCTGGGCGACTGCCAGCATCCGTCAGATCTACTGTAACTAACCGCGTCGGAGCAATGGCGGAGGAGGAGGAGGAAGAGGAGGAGGGAAGGACGACTGCTTCCCACTGCGCTACTCCGCTTTTGCGTCATCGTCTTCTTCAGCGTCCTCATCCTCTTCTTCGTCGCCTTCTTCGTCGTCTTCGTCCTCGTCGTTCTCTGCTTGTTCGGCTGCGAGCTTCTCGCCTGCTCGCACGGTCACACCGACAAAACCGCACTCGCTTGTCAGTACACACACACACTCATATGAATGACTGACTACCACCGCACACATACACATACGCATAACGCAGGACGTACGCAGGATCTCAACGATGGCGTACTGCGTGCGCTTCTCGAGCTTTTGGAGCATCGGCGCAATGTCGCGCTCAATGTCCCAGTTCGCGCGCTTGGGCGCGAGCGTCAGGAGTTCGTCCGCGTCCTCCGCGTCGTCACTGTCGTGCTCTGGCGCTGCTGCCTCGGGCGCTCGCTCACGCGCAGCGCTCTCACTGTCACCACCATCCTCCTCTTCGCCTCGTTCGCCACCGTCTGATGCCTCCGGCGCGTCTGCAGCCTTATCAAGCGCCACTTTTTCCACGCCAGCGCCGACTTCCTCGACCTCCTCGCCGCGTTCGAGCCGCTCTTTGCGCTCCTTCGCCTCGCGTAGCAGCTTAAGGCGCTTCGCGCGCGGCATGTCGGATGTCGCCTCCTCCGCCATTTTTGACTTTTGGTTGCAACTGCGCAAGTATGAGCATGAAAGAATAAGATCAATTTGTGTCGGAATTACAGGAAATTATCACTGGAGAGAGGGAAAATGATAGAGACGCCAATGGGGATCGTTGCACTCCGGACAAAACGATCACATTGCGCAAGACAAGGCAAATCCAGAGTACATGGCATTTTGCTCTCCCTCCTGCACACTCTCGCCACACGACTCGCAGCTCTCTGCTCACCTCAAAGACCAACCATCACATGACGACGACGACGACGACGACGACCTCCAAACGGAAATCCAATACAATAAAGTGGGCACGAGGCCAACCGACCTTCCGAGACCGACACTGTGCGCACGCGGACGCACATCGCCGCAGACACGGGAGCAGAAACAGCCGAGAAGAGACCGAGTGACGACGGCGGCGACGACGACAGAGTTGTGCAAAGACGACGACGACGACGACGACTCGACCAGCGGGGGAATCCCTCCACTCGTGGCGCCGCCACCCACCGCGGTCTTCCACCGCCTGCTGACTGCACGCGACTGCTGCTCGGCTGGTCTGCTGCTGTCCGCGACGACGCGCACACGCACGCGCATGGTGCTTCTTGGCTGGAGGGCTGACAGGCTCCGCGCCTGCTTCATCTTCATTGTCCTTCTCGCTCGTCCGTCTTCGTCTGGTTCCCCCTCCCCCCCACCACCTCCTCCTTCACACGCGCGGGGTCCTCGAGGCTTGCCACAGATCGCTGAAAGGCCGATCGACGCCCGAAGACCATGCAGGACAGACGCAAAGCGTCCCCTCCGCCTCCCGCGCTGCAGGTAGCTGAAGCACCTCTCTTGAAAGCCGCGCCTGCCTGCGCAACAGCCAGCTGCGAACGAATCTGCGATTCACTGTTGCTGCTGGTGCCGTCGCCGTCGCGGTCCATCGAATCGGCGCCGTTCGTCGCGGTCGCGACGCTTGACTGACCGACCGACAGACTGCTCCAAGCACGCGCGGCTTGCTTGAAAGCTGCTACGTAGTTTCCAACGATCTACCCGCAGCGAGAAGGCAGGATCCGCACAGCCAACGCCGCTGACCATCTCCCCCCAGGCAGCCAGCCGCCGCAGCGGCGGCGCGATCTTGTCCTTCACTCATTCATGCATCCACCTCCTCTCCACTCTCTTCCTCTCTTGCTCTCCATCCCTCCCGCTTTCCTCTTCCCATTCCCCGCAGTCGATCCGCCGGACTGGCGGCACCCAACAGTCGTCGTCACCACCGCCACCAGTGCCTCCACGTTTTACTGCTTGGTCTCCGACTGGCGAAGGTGCGCCGAGCACAGGCCTTTACGGCGGCACGGCTTGACGCAGTTGTCCACTGTGCAGCGCTTGCCGCCGCCGTGGGTCGCGCACAGGCCGCCGCCGCGGTCATTGCGCATGCAGCCGCTCACCTCGCACAGGCGCGAGCCGCCGTGCAGCGCGCAGTAGTCGCCGCGCTGCGTGCCCTTGTCGCAGCCGTCGAACATGCAGCGCTTGCCGCCGCCGTGCGAGCGGCAGAATCCGCCACCCTGCGAGCTGCGGTGGCAGCCGTCGATCTGGCAGCGCGGACCACCGCCGTGGGCCTTGCACAAGAAGTTCGACTGCGCGGCCTTGTCGCACCCGTCGTGGCTGCAGCGCTTGCCACCGCCGTGGCGAATGCACAGGTTGCCGCCCTGGCTGCTCTTGTCGCACCCGTCGACCGCGCAGCGGCGCCCACCGCCGTGGGAGATGCACATGCCGTTCGAGCGCGAGCGCTTGAAGCACCCGTCCGCGCGGCAGAGGCGGCGGCTCTTCATCTCGCCGGCTGGCTTGAGCTTTGTCGCGTGGCCGTCCGGGCGGGGCGACATCTTGAGCTCGTCGTCCGTAAAGTCCTCGTCCAGCGACTCCATGAGCGACTCAATCGGCGAGCCGGTGAGCATGTTGAGGTTCAGGATCCCGTCGTCTTCCTCGATCTCCAGCACCTTCTGCGTCGCCAGCTTCTCCTCCGGTGCGTCCACCAAAAAGCTGTACAGGATCGACATCTCCGTGCCGTCGAAGCCGTCGTCGAGGTTCACAAGGTCCTCCTTGTCCTTCTCCGCAGTCTCGAGGTCGTCCGGCATCGTAAAGTCGAGCAGCTCCTCGAGCTCCGCGGCCTCAAAGTCCTCGTCCTCGTCCTTCTCGCCGAACTGGCCGTCGTTCAGACCAAACGGCATCACGTCGCTCTCCGCCGCGGGGGCGGTCGCGGGCGCCGCGCCGGCGTTCATCCACGGCATTGGCGGCATCGCTGGGAGGTTCTTCGGGAACGACACGAACGATAACGCCGGCGGCGCCGCCATCGACAGCAGGCTAGCGCTGTCGGCCGCGCCGAACGGCGACGCGGCGTTTGCCCACGGCGGGAAGCTCGCGGGCATCGGCGCGCCGCTGCCAGCGCTGCCCATGCGGGGAGCGCTCTTGGCGGAGTTCATCATCATCATCATGTTGGGCTGGTGCTGCTTCCCTGAAGGCGGCTGGTACCCGGCGAACAGCGCTGCGGCTGCCGGGCCCATGGCCCCCAGAGAATCGCGAGACTCAATGGGTCGGCACATGTTGTCGTGGCCAACGTTCTCTTGCTTTTCTCGTCTTGCGCGCTTTCGGCGTTCTCTTTGACTGTGAGGCGAGCGGCGCTCCGCCTCAAAGACAAGCGAGAAGGGGAGAGCCAGAGGGGGGCGGCCGCCTTTAAAAGCCTGACAGGCTCGAAGCACGACAGTGCGTCGCGAATTCGACTTGGAGCATACAAACCGCTATACAACACATGACGAAACCGACAAAGAAACCGCACCACTTGAAATCGCATTCCCTCGATATAACGCGCACGCCGATTGGCTGGGTGAGAAGATGGTGGATGGAGGAGCCGGAAAACGAGAGGCGGAAGTCGTGTGGCACAGCCCAATATCTCTTGAGAATTGTATGAAATATTAATGTGGTGCACGCTCATGTGGAGACGAGAGTGGCTTCATAAAAATGGATCCCGAATCGCGGCTTGCGTCATCGCCCTATAATCCTGCGAAATAAGCGAGGGAGCTGACTGGTGGAATGTGAGACGACACGAAGGAAGTGTGAGCGTTGTGTTGTCCTCAAAATGCTTATCGTCTTCGCGGACAGCTCGCAACAACAATACTAAGTTTGCTTGTTTCGCCGAGATCCTCCTGCTGCTTTACTAACTGTATCATACATCTGCGCTTGATGCTCTTTATCGAGGGCACGTGCAATACGAACCGTTCACGTGGCCGTTGAACCTGCGATTTTTACTCTAAAAACGGTGGAATTGCACATGGAATTGCTTCCAAATTTGGATTTTTACTGACCATTTTTCCACGGTTGCTCATTTTCGAAACGGTTTTGATACAAAATCGAAACAATTTTGGTCAACATATGAGTCCATTGGCTCATGGAATAACGTCGCAATTTAGCACCATAGATTCTCATAATATAGACTCATTTGTTGCTACCATTATGTACTGACCCGTTCGCAACAACACTGGACTCGAACGTCCACAGTGTGTACCACAAAACCTTTCGTTTCGCGACAATCACAAATGGGGTTGAAGGCTTTCAATGTCCTTGCACTGCAGTGAACTGTGCCAAATCATCTTGAACACATCATGTCGTGAGATGCACTTACGGCGATCGTTGTCTCCATCCGCTGCGACGCAAGTGCTTCTGTTCCTGACCAAGCGCGAAACATGCCAACGACGACCACAGTGAAGCAAAACAGACATCGCGACAACTGTCGGCCGGACTTCAATATTACGCCAGCGCAAAAACACGTTGCCAAAAATCGATGGTGACGAGAATATTGTGTACGCCACTCCATATCGAAATTAAACGGATGAAAGCTGTGCTTTCTATTCTAAGATAAGTACGAAATATTACTTTCATTTTCCTTTCAAAGTACGAATTCCGGATCCCTCTTGGCCACTTCAACTCACCCGATTTCTTCTCAGTCTGCCACCATTATGAGAGGGAGACCCGCAAGTGACGACGCCGGCGCCGCGTCCCGCGCCATGGTGACGGAGCGCCTGCTCCCAAACGGCGCGAACGCCGGCGGCAGCGACGACAAGCAGCAGCACTGGCTACGCGAGGCAAGCGTCGCGCCCATGGTTCCCGCCACGTCGGCCCCCAAACAAGGGCGATCGTCCTCGAATCGCGGACGCCTGCACCTCGCGGCGACACTCGTGTCGCTGTCGTCCTTCATGTGGGGCTACGGCGCCGCCGTGCTCAACGTGTGCATTGTGCCCGACGCTGTCGGCTCGCTGCTCGTCGACCTCAACCTCTCGACCGCGGAGCAGGAAACTGCGACCGCGCTCGTGGTCGTCGGCGCACTCGTGGCCGCGCTCACCACCGGCGGCGTCGGCGACCACCTTGGCCACAAGCGTACGATCCTCGTCAACAACCTCTTCTACATCGCTGGCGCCATCATCTGCGCGCTGGCGACGAGCAAGACCGCGATCTTTGTCGGCCGCTTCTGCATCGGGTGCGTCTGTGTTGTGTGTGTGCGTTGGGTACTGAGCGGGTATTGTAAGTCCACCAGCGCTTGTTGCTGCGTGTGGGGGGTAGCTAAGCCGCATCCTGTGTGCTGTTGGGAACGCCGGCGCTGTCGCCAGAATCGGATCGGGAGTTGTCACGAACACCGTGCCGATCCTGCTGAACGAGATCTCGCCGCCGCAGATCCGGGGGCAGATCACGTCGTACCACCAGCTCAGCCTCACGATCGGCATGCTCGCGACCGGAGTCTTTGGCTATTTCCTCATCACGGAAGTACCGGCTGGCTGGCGAGTGCGTTCCCTCCCACCACCACCAGGCTGCAACGGCAACTGGAACCGGAAACATGCGGGGGAGACGATGTTGTGTGCTGATCCTGACACGCTGCGGTGGGGTCTCCGTGCGCGCACACACAGTACTTGAACGCGCTCCTGGTCGTGCCGGCCGTGCTGCAGCTGGTCGTGATGGCGTTCATTCCCGAGAGTCCGTGGTGGCTGATGAAGAACAGGGGGCGACGCGAGGCGCGTAGTATCTTCGCCTGCTGCCTGCAGCTTGCACGATTGGGTGTCGCTGACTTGTGCTGCTGGTCGCCGAGCAGAGCCGGGCAGCGCTCGTGTACCTGCGCGGCGAGAGCAACGCCGCGGCCGTCGACGCGGAACTGCGCGACATCGCGAGTGCGATGGAGCACCGCCGCCACGACAAGAAGGTCGGCTTCTCCGAGCTCGCGGCGCACAAGCACGTGCTGGCGGTCGGCACGCTCCTGGTCTTCTTCCAGGCGTACGTGGCCCCCACTACAGTTGCTAGCGACCGGGGGACGAGCGGTGCGAGATGGCTCTTGCAGGTTGTCACTGACCCAACCCTCACCTGCTACGACGCGCCTGCGAGTAGGATGACGGGCATCAATACGGTGATGCTCTATTCGGCCAAGATCTTCCACTTTGCCGGCATCTCGAACCCGTTCCTCGCGACCGCAGTCGTCGGGTTCACGAACGTCAGCGTCACGGTCGTGTCCATCTCGCTCGTGGACTCGTACGGACGCCGTCCTCTGCTCCTGTTCGGCACGGCCGTGATGATCGCTGCGCTGCTCGTGCTCAGCGCCAGTCTGCTGTACCTGGATGGAAACACGAAAGTGCAGGGCGTGATCGCAGTCACCGCGGTGCTTCTCTTCGTCGCGGGCTTTGCGGTCGGGCTAGGCGCTGTCGTGTGGTGCGTACAGTATATGGATTCTTGTGTGTGGTGCTCGTGGTGGGGCTACGGATCCCAGTCTCTGAGCGGCGTCTTATGTATGCAATGAATGGGCGACAGGGTCGTCCTCGCGGACATGACGCCCGTGCACATCCGCTCGCGCGCGTTCTCGTTCTTTATGACCACGAGTTACATCTGCAACATCGTCGTGGCCGTGTACACGCTCTCGGCGATCAGCTTCCTCGGCCGCGGCGACAACCCGGAGAAAGATGGCATCGCGAAGCTCTACCTGATCCTCAGGTGTGGTGGCCTTGCTGAGTGATGCGTCGTGCGCGTGTGAAGAGGAGGTCTCGGTCGTCACCAACGACTGTGCTTACTTTGGAACAGCGGAGTGGCGGCGGCGTCGCTCGGGTTCTCGTACGCGTACGCACCGGAGACGAAGCACACGGAGGAAGCGGCAGGCGGCGAGGAGCACTACGGGTTGCTCGGCGACGAGGACGACGGGAACTCGGCGGTTCGCCGTGAGGTGACCGAGCTGTAGAAGGAAGAGGCGGCGGCGTGAGCTGCTTGCTGCCACCAGCTCACGAGCGCTCGGGGTCACAAAAGAGCAGTCGAGTCCGCGCAACATACGCTTCGAGTCGAGTGGCGCCTTCGTTTATCCGGTGCTTTACGGGCAGCTGGTGCCGTGCGTTCTGTTCTACTGGGCGTTGCCGGCGCTCGAGAGCGTCTTGATCGTCTCGGCCAGCTCGCGGAGGGTCTTGGAGACGGCCGCCAGGCGCTCGCTGTGGTCGCTTGCGCTGAGGGAAGTCGTGAGGTCTTCCACTTTCTACGGACCGACAAGCGAGGATGGTACGACAGGCGAGAGAGTGCGAGAGAGAGAGAGGGCACAAGGGGTCAGTTCGTCGTGTTGGAAGCAGCGCTTCGAGCGCGCGAGCGGCACAATAAAAAAGGGAGTCAGCGGAAGAAAGAAGGGTGCTCCACCTGGTAGAGCGCGGCAAGCGCCTGGCGCCGGAGCGCGTTCACGTTGTCGTCGTCGGGCTTGGATCCCAGCGGCACCTGCTCGCTCTTGCGCTTCACTGCAACAGCCGCACGAGGATTTTTTTTACAACACACCGTAATAGCGCGTGGTCAGCATGGTCGCTGTTGAAAGGGACCACCAACAAACCCATCCGAATTCCTTCCAATAAACGAACGCACCGGAGCTGCTCGCTTGCGACGCCGCCCCAGTGCGCTCGAACTGCTGCGCCTCCGCCGCATTGCGCTGCTCATCCGCGCGGAAGCGCTCGTGGATGCGCTGCTCGCGCTCCAGCTCCTCCTTCGCCAGCTGCGCCGCGAGCGCTTCCTCGCGCTGCTTCTCCTGCTGCTCGCGCTGCTGCCGCGCCTCCTCTTCGGTCACGGCGAACTGCTCGCAGCTGACGCAGTACATCTGCCCCTGCTTGTTGCGCACAAAGGGCGTGAAGCAGCCGTCCATCGGGCACGTGGCGCCAAGCAGCGTCCAGCCCTGCCCGTCGCGAGCAACGAGCGAATGCGCGCGAGAGAGCTTAGCAGCAGCAGCAACAACCTAACAGCGCCATCCATGCGAGCCGACGGTGTGCGTGGCTGATGCCGTGCCTACCTGCAGCATCTTCTCGCCGAGGCGAGCGCTCGCGTCGTCGCGCTTCTTGTACTTTTGCTCCATCCCGTCGCTCTGATCCGTGACGTACGGTGATAGTTAGCTGTGTTGCAGGGCACATTCGTGCGAAGCTGCGCGATGGTCATGCAGCAGCGCAAGCACGCACCATCGCCATTGCTGCTCTGCTGTCGTCTCGGAGGTCGGACGATTCGGTTGTGTGAGCAGGATCTCTGGGAGTGTCCGGCAAAGTGCGAATCGAATTTGGCGGGAAAAGGCACATCAACAAACCAACATTAGAGCTTCAACACCTTGATGACAACAGCGAACGATCGAGGAGGAGGGGGCGGCGCCACGCGCGTGTGCCTCACGCGGTGTCCATTGCCGCCAGCAGAGGACAGCGTGCACTGCCTGCCCTGCCGCATACACTGGGACGGCATAGCGCCTGTGAAGAACTACTTTCGCCCCGAGCCGCTTCTTCGAGCAGACGG